>MU204266.1:378871-396555 GCA_017309775.1 Paedocypris sp. Pulau Singkep
ACACTGGTCGTAACACACACAAACAGAAATTCTCGCAAACCATGTCAACCTTTGTGAAATCGACCGTTACCTAATACACAAAGATAACAACTGGAAGATACTGTAGATTTAACAGCTAAAATCCCTCATAAAAAAAACTTTTCAGACGCGATTGCTGAAACAAACAGTGATGAAGTTGTTGACGATGCTCATTGTGGATGTAAGCTTGGTCAGTCCTCACTTGATTCTTCCGGATAGAGGATGACAATGGCTGCTGAAATACTCAACGTACGGTATGAACTAATATTCAGGAACTATTTTGAGCACTGAAGACTCTGGGCTTTCTGCCCAGCTGGTGCTCACTCCAACACGCAAAATAGAGAATGTTCCCCCTTCAAGCAGATCTCAGACAGATCTGAGCGACCTGAGAGAAAGATGGAGATGTGGAGCTTTATGTGGCATAGCAATATCTGTGGAACGAAGCATAATCTACCAAACGTATGAACAAGGCTTGAATCATCAATAACTTTACCATAAAGGAGCAAAATGACATTAGCTATTATCAATGAGGTTACTCGAAGAACACCTAGAGTATTTGTACACATTCAGCATGAAAATCAATACTTGAATTTGTAAGTACATTTTTAAACATTGTATAGTCATCTTTGTTTTCAGCCAAATTATGGTCAAGCCGAATATGTTTTATTAAAATCTCACTAATGTCTACAAATTGTGCTAGATCCAATAATAAATTAAACTATATTTACTGTAAATATGTGGATATGAATAAATGTAGCTCATTTACAACATCCAGTAAAAATACAACGTAAAAAACGTGATATTAAAACCGAAAATCAGAGATGATGCTGAGTCACATGACTACATTTCAAAAGTGGGAATAGAAGAAAAGATGGCGTTAAGGGGTAAGGTAGAGTGAAATTGGTCACACATTAAAGAGGATTTTTAAAAAGAAGAGAAAGCATTGAATAGGTTTTAGTGAGTGTGGCGAAGAGAATAGTAGAAAGAAATAGTCTTCACCTATCCAGAAATAGTCTGGACCCATCATTTATATTATATGTATACACACTTGATATGGGTCCCTTTTTATTTTAATTTTATTGATTCAACTGATTTGACGCTCAACAAAATTTTCTGCTATATCATACACATACATTTTGTTTTTGTTTTTGCAAAGGTAGATATTCCTCAATTTTATATTTCTATTACCACGGTCATAAACCCTGACAATTGTTTATTATGACTTTTGTCTACCTAGACATGAATATAAGATCAACTACAAGATAAACTGAGGAAATCTAAAACTTGTTACATTTCAAAGTCAAGTCAAAGCATTTTATTTTCATGTTTGCAGGTTGTTCTGCGCAATGAAATTCTTACTTTGCCGTACATGCATTGAAGATGAGAGTAAGAAAGAAAATAAAAACAAAAGTACATAGCAGTAAATATATGCAATAAATAAATCAAATAAGTACAGTGCAAAAAAATGTGGTTATGTACATTTGTGCAAAAGGTGCAGCCAAAAAGGTCAGATAAAGTGATGTTGTGCGTCTGAATTTGAGAAGAAAAGAAAATGTTTACAAAAAAGAAAAAGAAGAATAAAAGAAAGAAAGAAAGAAAACAGTAGCAAAGAGACTGAGAGAGAAAATGTGTAGGATAAAAGAGAAAAAGACTGATAGAAATGGACGTAAGAGACAGAGAGAGAAAGTAAGAGAGAGATAGAGGGAGAAAGGGGGAGAGGGAATGAGAGAAAGAGAGAGAGAGGGAGAAAGAGATACGAGCGGAGGGGTAGAGAGAGAGAGAGGTAGAGAGAAAGGGAGAGAGAAATAGAGAGAAAGAGGGAGATGGGGGGGAGTATTTTTTAGATTTTAACAATAATTTTGTTGAATAAAAAAGTTTTTCAGAACAGGGGCAAAGACCAAACTGTCCTTGTACACTTCACACATTACACTCATAGCACCAAATCATTTCAAACAAAGAGAGATTCCCAGTGGCTTTGAAATAGCAAAAATCTATCAAAATTCTAGACTTCACCGAATTTACAAACAGCTGCACTAAGCTGCTGTCTGCATTCTCTTCCATTTTTCTCTTTCTTGTTACATAAATGGCCATTTTTGCCTGACCTAACAGAAAGTTCAACAGTTGGCATTTAAATCTTTTAACTTTTGCATATTTAAAGCCACCTATGAAAGTCTTTGTAGAAAAGGATTTTCATAGATACATTTTTAAGAAAAGACAACAGTGGTTTGATTCTCGGACATTGTAAAAACATGTGAAAAACGGTTTCTCTCTCATAACAAAAAGGGCAAAGGTCATCAACTTGTGGATATAAAAACATTGACCGCAACAGCACCAAGTAAAATTCTCCATTGTAAATCTCATCCGCTTATTTGGTTAATGGTGACTTACACAAGGATCTCCACTCAAGGCGTTTGCTCTCTTTCCATTTTAACATCTCACGCCATGGACTGTCCACTCTGTTATTTAATGATTAGTTAAAAACTTTCACACATATTTTGCAGAGTCGCGTTTAATCCAGGGAACGGACCCTTGTGAGTAATGTCCAAGCGTGAGCCGCCCAGCAGCGGTTCCTGCAGCCCGTGTAAAGAGCTCACACCACATGGTCTTCTCACAGAAAACGACGTCCACACTTTAAAAACATTCCGATAAAACACTGGGAGTGTGGACAAATCCATTTTCTTAGGTGTCCACAGGTCTGCAGGAGCAGTTTGAATCCACTGGTCCCAGCAACAGTCTCTGAACAAACTTCAGCTTAAAGGCGGCGGTTCTGCTCTGCAGGTTTATCAGTCCATGACCGCCCTCTTCCTCAGGTACACAACAGCCTTGGGAACCCAATGTAGTTTATCCCAAAAAAAAAATCAATTAGATTTGTTTGGATTTTGAACAATATATTTACTGGAGGGTCCACACACATTAGTTTATGCCACATGGATGTATATCCAACCTCTATATGATTTTTTGTGAAAGTAAATATTTCCATTTGTCAAGACTGTTAGTCTTAATCTTTTCCACTGCTCCGTCAAAGTTTTTTTGTGTGACATTTTCATCTTCTAAAAACACTTCTAGATATTTGAAGGTGGTCCAATGGTCCATGGTCCAGTACAGACCATCCGGAAGGTTCGGTTCTCCCCCCAACCATTTCCGGGTCAGAATGGCTTCACTTTTTGGCCAGTTTACTTTGGCAGATGAAAGCATTTCAAAGTCTTTAAGCAATTTTAAAACCACATCATCGGCATATGCAGATATTTTAAACAGTGTGGGATCTGTAAGCCACACAATTCTGCTCTGAATTTGTTTAGTAGAGGCTCAATAGTGAGAGAGTAGAGTAGATCTGACAGTGCACAGCCTTGCCTTACACCTCTGAGAAACCCAAAAGGAGCACATAAGTCACCATTAACTTTTATTTTACTCTCAAAGTCTGTGTATAGCACCTTCACCTTTGAAACAAAATTTGAGTTAAAACCAAACACCTTTAAAACATCCCATAAATATCCATGCTCAACGCGATGATATGCCAAATTTTAGAACATGATTTTTTCCGACACTTAAGACATCTCTAATAAAAATGTTTTCACAATTCTGTATTGGCTTTTTGATGTGTCAGAATAAATAACTGCCAGTGGTTAAAGGAACAGAAATCTATTTAAAAGGCGAACACAACTATTTAATTTGTTGAGTTGAACTCTTGACACGAAGCAACCTGAAGGCTGAAAGCTGGAAGAGACTCAACAGGAGCGTATTTAAGGATAAATAACAAACAAGCCAATTTCACCGATCATCACACTTCACTGAGACAGAAACTGCGATTGCTTTTAAAATGCAATTGATTGTGAGGCTCTTTCCAGAATGCGTTGCCCTTTTTTTTTATATCACTCGGTAATGAAACTTGGCTTTCAGACAGAAAAAAAAAAAACAAGTAATAATAATAATAATTAAAAAAAATTATTATAATAATATCAGTTTTATTTTTATATATTTTTTATGTATAGTGTTAAACTGCATCAGAGCATTACATTTTTATATTTAAGGCCTTATATATATTGAATTGTGAGATAATACTTGAGAAAAGAGGTCTATAGATCTGAAGGAATGTAAAAAAATGCTGTTTCCGTTTTAAACGTTAAAAAAATGTAAAGTCCTAAACACAATTGTGATTAAGCGCAAAAGACTACACCTGAAAACAATAACTTTGCAACATCTAAGAATGTGATTGGCGAGACATGTGACAAATAATATTCTCGATAAAGCATTAGACAAATCGAGTGAATGACAAAATGAAGAAAGAAAGAAAGAAAGAAAGAAAGAAGAAACAATTGAACGAACAAACGACAGAGAGAGTGACTGACAGACAGACGGACGGACGGACAGACAGACAGACAGACAGATAGATAGAAAGAATGAATGAACAAATGAACAATGTAGCAAAAGACAGAAAGAAAGAGAAAGTTCAGAGATATAGAAGCAGAAACTAGAAGACAGATAGAGCAAGAGAAAAAGGGAGAGAAAGAGAGAGAGAGAGAGAGAGAGAGAGAGAGAGAGATGTGCTAGTCGACGACTGAGACAGATAAGAAATCTGTGATTAATTAAAAATAAAAAAAAATCCATTATGTTCTTAAACAAAAAACACTAGGGAGCATGTTGCATACCAATTTATTTGTATTTTATTTTACATTTTCTAGTTATTATTTTTTGGAAGGAGAGGAGGAAAAAAGCAACTGTCAAACCCGACTGCAGTCATCGTTATCGCCGTCATCTTCGCATCACTCCATCAACAGTGTTGGGCAGTCATTTAGTTGACAACATTACCACAGGCTTGAGATAAAACAGATGCAGAAGAAGAGCGAGAGGGAACGGGCGGCATCCATATGTGCAGGAAGCGGAACAGAAGGAGCGACCAGAGGAGTTTTGACAGACGGAGACGCCTCGTTAGATATGGAAGAATTGAAGATGGTGGATAGAGGGAAACACAATATATCCGCCAGACAGTGATAGGGGAGTGGGAGACTTCATACTACCTGGGAGAACAAACTGAGGGACAGATGTGGCAGAGGGAAGATTAGCAGAAGAGAATGGAATGAAAGAGTGTGGACGGGATTTTAATGGATCTCTACTGTAAGCGAGCGAGAGAAGAGAAACGCCACTGACAGCTGAAATAGAGGTGATGCAATAAGAACCAGACCGAGGTGAGACGCTTTCCATCATCACGCACTGAAAGCCATCCGAAACCGTTCTGAACTACAAGACACACTGGGAACAGGATTGAGCAGAACAGATAGGAAAGTGGGATGGAGAGAGTTAGAAGGAGAGGAAGGTGACAGGGCAAAGACCCAGTTCAGAATTGATCACACAAATGTGTTTGAGGCTACTAACGGCATCTTTCTGCAAAGTTGTCGTAACTGACTTCATTGTAAAGCAAATAATAATATGTTACGTTAAAATCTTATGTTAAAAAAAATTAATCATAGGTGTGAGTGAGAGTGTGAATGTGTGTGTATGTGTCCTGCTCTGTGATTGGTTGGTTACCAATCTAGGGTGTGTCCCGCCTTCAGGTCGCTTAGATTGGCCTGAATTTGGACAATGTGTGAAAGAAAGAATGAGAGATGAAAAGAAAGAAAGAAAGTAGCGATTTGTAAGAAAAAAAAGTTGATTTGATTTGAGAGGAAGACATATACAGAGGGAGAGAAAGAGAGACAGAGAGAAAGAGAGAGAGAGAGAGAGAGAGAGAGAGAGAGAGAGAGAGAGAGAGAGAGAGAGAGAGAGAGAAATAAATTACTAATGGCAACTTTTCTGCAAAGTTGTCGTAACTCTGACTTTATTGTAAAGCAAACAGTAATAATAAAGAGAAATTAAAAGAAAAAAATAGTGATTTGTAGTAAGAGAAAAGTGTTGTAAGAGAAAGTGAGAGTGAAAAATAGAGTAAGAGAGGGAGAGAGAAAGAGATATACAGAGAGAGTATATACATTGGATATACATTGATCATAGGTGTTAGCGAGAGTGTGAATGTGTGTGTTTGTGTGAACCGCTCTGTGATTGGCTGGCCACCGATCTAGGGTGTGTCCTGCCTTCTGGTCGCTTGGATCGGCCTGATGTTTTTAGACAATGTGTAGAAAGACAAACTAAGAAAGATCGAGAGATGAATAGAAAGAAAGAAGTAGCAATTTGTAAGGAGAAATAAAAAGAGAGTGAGAGTGAAAATAGAGAGCAAGAGACGGAGAGAGAAAGGCATATACAGAGAGAAGGTGGGGGTGCAGACATAGAGAGAGAGAGAAAGAGAGAGAGAGAGGGAGAATGACAATTAGTGGCACAATTAGTGGAATGAAGACTAGTGGCAATCTTTCAGCAAAGTTGGCGTAACTGACATTGTTGTAAAACAAACAAAAATATTTTACTGTAAAAATTGTTAAAAAAAAAAAAAAACAGTCTAAAATCATGCGTTTTTGAAAAATGGAAAATTGATCATATGTGTAAGTGACAGTGTGAATGTGTGTGTTTGTTTCCCGCTCTGTGATTTATTGGCTCATGTGTATCTCTCCGTCAGGTCGCATGGATTGGCCTGATTTTTTTTTAAACAATCTGTAAAAGAAAGAAAGAAAGAGAGAGGGAGAAAAACAACACTAATGTAATCTTTCAAACAATAATCTAAAGAAATAAATAAAAATAAAAAAAAGAGTGTGAATGTGTGTGTTGGTGTGTCCCGCTCTGTGATTGCTTGGCCACCGATCTAGGGTGTGTCTCTTGTACTGGCCTGATGTTTTAGACAATCCAAACAACAGGTGAACAAAGAGGCTGGTAAAGAGTTCCGTAATCCAGGTACAAGCATAAACGGAGGTCACATGCAGAAGTCAAAGACGAGGAACTTTTTTTGGTTCAATAACTGATAAAAAGAAACATTATGACACGATGCAACACTTAACAGAGACAAAAGAACACTGGATTCTTGTATGATTAAACGGAAAACAATCATTAATACTACAACAAACAGAAACTACAAACCACGACCGGTTAGCTTAGCTTAGCGCTAACAAACGGGTCCAATGTGTCATCGCAGGAGTCAAAACAGTCGAAAATGAAGAACAAGGGCAAGAAATAAAAAAATCCAAGGAACAGACACAATCAAAATGCTCGGTCTGCTAAACAGGGGATAATAATCCTTCGCTATGTTTCGATTTTCTTCACACTGCGTCGAATAAACAGAGAGCTCCCACAGTTGCTTTGCGCATGCGTGGACTGTTGCAAAGACTCAACAGACCCACTAGAATCGGTATTTATTGAAATGGTATTCGAGTAAAATTCATTATCAAAATCAAAATCAAAATGATACGAGTCACAAGTTAGGTTTGTTAAATAAAGAAAAAAATTGTATGTTTAGGAAAATATTAACCTTTTTATTTTCCTAAAATTTTTATTGTTTTAATTTTTTTATTTATTTATTTTTATATTTCCGTAAATACAGATTTAGGAATTAGAAGGGGTTTCACTTTTTATTTTTCGAAGGGTCAGTCTAAATTTTGAACTTTTTATTCATGCCGCAAACATACCAACATTTTTTTTTTAATTAATTAATGTATTTAATACATTTTTACTTATTTATTCATTCAATTATTTATTTATTTTCTTTCATTTCAAGCCCCAGTGATGAATCGAACAGGCAGGAATTAACTTGTTCCGCACTCCACTGGATCCTCTATTAGGCATTGTGTAGAATGCGCAAAAACATACACAAAACAAACACACACACAGTGAGCATGATAAACAAAATAAATGAAAGTGAGGGTGGACATTAGGCATTCAAATTAAGTTCAACAACGAGCCTGGAAATTAGCAAAGCAAGCCGTCAAAGTCAGACTGAAAAGCTTTAAGAGAACGAAAGAACTGGCAACCTGAGAACAAAGTGTGAGGGACAGAGTGTATCAACAAGTCAGTGTATAATGATGCGAACACAAGCGTGTGTGTGTGTGTGTGAGTCAGAAAATGAAGGCCAGAGAGACGCCACGGCGAGGCAGAGATAGATGGAGTGAACGCGGGTGAGACTGAGTTTCTGGTCGTGATCGATATCGGAGGAGGGTGTGATGATGGGTAATGATACAAGTCTAGAAACGGAAAGAGTGTGTGTGTGTGTGTGTGGGTGTGTGTGCCTGATTGTCCTCAACACGGCACCTGCACTTTCATTAATACAACTCATTCAACACACATCACGAAGACGCCTTAATACGCCCACGAAACAATCTATATATACACGCTACAGTCGCCCGCTCTTACTCCGTCTCCATCAACACTCCTGCTCTTTTTTTTTTTGTTGCATTTATTATTATTTCCCGCTGACTCCCTATCACTCACTACTGCTTTTTTATCACCAGCTGTGCATCTCCATACTTGTTTGTTCATTGTGGGGTTTTTTTCCCCGCCAAATTAACCCATCAGAAGTCAGCGCTCTGAGGGAGACTTGAATTGTTAAAGCAAGCGTACGATGAGGACGCACACACCGGCGATGTCATCGATGTGCCCACAGCGTTCCACCGACTCCTAAATAGTTACCACAGGAACATGAAGAGGACAGGAATAATGTATTCCGCACCACCGCTGTGTGATTTACATGTAGTTTTCCCTTCCACGCCGGCGAAGCGGCCTCGCACCAACACGCCATTTGATAATCAAATGCATGCTGTACTCCGACCTGGGGAATAATGATCTCGAGTCAACTGTGCCGGAGCTGAAAGAGCTGCAGTTAGACTTAGTGGCGTTGAAGCTGCTGGAGAGAATGAGATGGTTCGTCAATAATGACCGCGGTCAAAGCCGGTTGGCCAGCTTTCACAAAGCCAGCCAATCACGACAGGCTTAGAGATAAAACACAACGCCGCAGAGCGAAAAACCATCTCGGGTGGAGTTTATTATTCAGCACATTATACCGTATGTGCATTGTCATTTAAATCAGATTCAAACCTGGAGCTTTTTAGCTACCAATATGCAAATGCTCACAGAGTTTCGTGTAAGGCTTGTCTATTACCGAGGAGTGTAATTACCTTTGAAAAATACCACATTCTTAGTTTAAAAAGGGCTCTGTGGATGGATGGATAGAAGGAATGACGGATGGACAGATATGGATAGATGGCAAGAAGAATGTATGGATGGATGGATAGATGGCAAGAAGAATGTATGTATGGATGGATGGATGGATGGATAGAAGGAATGACGGATGGACAGATATATAAAAGGATGGATGGATAGATGGCAAGAAGAATGTATGTATGTATGGATGGATGTATGGATGGATGGATGGATGGATGGATGGATGGATGGATGGATGGATGGATGGATGGATGGATGGATGGATAGATAGATAGATAGATAGATAGATAGATAGATAGATAGATAGATAGATAGATAGATAGATAGAAGAATGGATGGTCACATGGATGGATAAATAGAAGGATGGAGGGATGGATAGATGGATGAACAAACAACCTGACCATCAGACAGAAAGACAGATGGATCTGGGTTTGATTTAAGAATAACCAGTCAGATGGATGTATTAATAACAGACAGAAAGGGAGACAAATATAAAGGCAGATGAAATGATAACAAAGCCTAAACAAACTGAAAGATGAATAAATGATCATCAAACAGACCTTTTTTCCCTCCATTCATATATTATACGTAGATAGATGGATGGAAGGATGAATGGATGGATGGTATGAATCACAAGGAGACAGTCAGTATAAACATCTGTCTACCATTATTTGTCTAAATAGACAGATGGAATGATTGAAAAGCATGACTAAACAAACGAGAAAACGAATAAATTATCATCAGATAAGCCCCCCCATTCATATATTATAGATGGATGGATGGATGATAAGGAGACAGACAGTATAAACAATGGACATAAAGTGAGACAAATTAATAGACAGATGAAATGATAAAACAGCCAAATAGACAGACAAGCCTCTTTTCCTCTCTACTTAAATATTAAAGATACAGTAGGTGGAAGGAAAGATGGATGGATGGATGAATGAATGATAAGGAGACAGACAGACTGACTGAGTACACAGATGGATAGATGAAGAATGGTTGCAAACACAGACAGACGAGCAGAAGAAGGTCTATCTAGCTATATCAACATGAATAGTGAAGGAAATGTTCATTTCTTTAAATGAAATGTCACTTTTCTTAGTTCGAGACCAATGCAAAGTTGCAAGCAAACAAATCTTGAAATTAGATAATAAATCTTGTTATTTTTTCTTACAAGATAAATTAACTATTAAGGAATTAGGAGTGAGAGATTACTTTGCTTATTTCGAGAAAACAGCACTTGAATTTTCTTTGGAAAAAAATGCTAATTTTGATGATATTGTAAACTAAATCGAGACATTTTCAAAGTAGACATTATGTTTTAACACAGAACTTCCTGAAACAAGACATGTGAAATGTTCTTATTTTAAGAACACAATGTTTCTAAATTTAGGAAACTACTTTTTTTTATTATAAAGCCAATGAGAACAAGAACTGAAATGCAGAAACAAATCGAGTTTGTCTGGTTTTAAGCGTCTTAGCAAGTACAATTTTCTCACCCTGTTGACAGATAATTTTACTCGATTTACATTTTTTAACCTTATTTAAATTTTTTTTTTACTCATTTTGTTTTTTATTTTCCTATTTTTTCACGTGAATTTTTTGCAGTGTATGGACAACGGACAGATAAACAAATAAGAAGATGACGAACAGACATATGGACAACATGAACATCTACATCAAACAGATTTTTGATTTAAAGTGTGGGATTTAAAGTCTGTTTGAGAGCAGGATCTGTTTTTTCATCGAATGGACTTGTTAGAAAATGTCTCCGTGTGGACCTATATCCTACAGTAAGAAATGAAAGTGTGAATCGCAAACCAACGATGCCGTCCATACACACAGGCGCAGAGCTTAT
Organism: Paedocypris sp. Pulau Singkep; assembly: GCA_017309775.1. Lineage (NCBI taxonomy): Eukaryota > Metazoa > Chordata > Actinopteri > Cypriniformes > Paedocypris > Paedocypris sp. Pulau Singkep. The sequence continues at coordinate 389,817 of MU204266.1, forward strand.
ACAAAAAGCAATTACACTAGATGGCCACTTCTCAGCAACATTAAAAACAGATTAGTAAAATAACCATTCGGGGGATGAAATTGAAAAGTGAGACTGTCGATGTAGATTGAACGTCGAAAAGATGTGAATTTCTTCACGCCATTGTTACGTTCATAAACAAAGCACTTGACATCTGTGGAGGCATTTGTATTCACACTTCACTAAAGAACATTTATTGCATTTCGGAACGGTCGATACGTAAAAGTGCCAGCGATCAAAAGCTCCGTGCGTCTGGTGGAGATTGTTACAAGTTGCTTCATTCTGAAATGGCTGGTAATCTCAGACTGTGGTGTTTCTCTCCGCAGGTAGCCCGTGTCATGAGGAGAATAAAAGGGTCTTCCGAGAAAAGAAACGTAATCTGTTTGAATTGAGGACTGGATTGCTTTGGTGTGCGTGCTGAAATAACTCCGTAATTCAAAACAGCGACGTGCAGAACACAACTGCTGCGAGAACCATCTCTGATCATCTACCCAACTCCCAAATGATGGCTCTGCTGTTCCAGCTTATTTCACACAGCAACCCTGAAAACCTCACGTCAGGCTTTTCTCTCAAAATACGTGTGATGCGGATCCTGCGGCAACAGACGGAAAAACCCAATTCACACCTGAACCAAAAAAAAGAAAAAATCTGCAACAAATCCATCCGTCCATTCATTCGTTCTCTGAACTGTTTTTCCATTTTTGATTCACTGGGGCAGCCAATCACACACTGGATTAGTGGCCAACCAATCACAGAGCAGACACACACATATTTACACTCTCACTCACACCAATACCGCAATACCGTTCACTCCGTGAATTTAAGCACCCCCCCAAAAAAAAAAAATTATTCTAACATTTCTGGTTTAATTACATTAATTGTCTCTTAAAATACAATTTTCCCTTTATTTAACAAACCTAGCTTGTGACCCGTTTCATTTCAATAATTATTAATAAAATAATTTCGAAGTAGGCTTGTTTCGAGCTGTTTCTTGATCCGACGCCGAGTGAAAATGATCGAAGCGAAGGATTATTTCCCCCTGCACACCAAACCAAGCGTTTTGATTGTATTTGATTCTGCTATTGACTCCTTGTCTTTGATCTTCGTTTTAGACTGTTTTGGTCTTTGTTTCCAGCCGTTAGCGCTAATTTACCGGATCTGTTCCAATAATACATAATTAATTATTGTTCTAACACATTGTTTAGAGCAAGGAGGCAAGGAGGACTCACGTGCACAACCAGGACTAGAGCGTGGCACACAAGAGGTTAATCCAAGGTTCCAAAAGGGTTTAATCCAAAAACGTAGTCCAAAAACAGGCAAGGTCAGTACACAAGAGTATCCAAAACACATGAACTTAACAAAGATAAATTTAACAAGACGAAACAAGACTAATGGCGAGAGTGACAGGTAAGACAACTGACAAACTGGCAACAAGATGGTAAACAAGTCAAGGTATAAATACAGGACATAATGACTTAACAATGACAAACAGCTGGACAGTAAAGAAACAGCTGGACACATCAACATGAATAAACCGCTCGAACCCGGAAGTAACGCGATCCAGAGTCCGCTTCAAAATAAAGGTCCCGTCCGGCTTTAATCTGGGATCTGAGACAGTATAAAGGTCCCGTCTGGCTTTAAGTCAAGATCTGTTGATCTATTGATCTATTGAGATCTATTGAGATCTATTGAGCTAAAAAAAAAAAAACAAAAGTAAATAAAAGTCTTTAAATTTATTTGTGATTGCTACTCACTTGAAATGTGGGAAAAGTTATATATTTACGTGCACACAAGCCAAGTATTTGAGCCACTTAAATATAAAAAATACAGGTGCTTATATTTGCTTAAATATGATAATAATATTGATATCAAATATATAACAATTATTATATCATCATAATAATGATATTAATAATAATTTATCCGTCTCCATTTATCCACAATGCAAGTTTCGGATTGTGGGTGGAAACTGGAGACCTGGTTGAAATCCATGCAAGAACATGTAGAGAACATGCAAGTCCACATCAAAAAGACCTGATTTGGTTTTGAACACTTGAAAAATGAAAGTCTGAAAATAATGAGAGAAATCCAGTATTGTAGATGAAACCATGAGTTCCATCTCTAGTGGGATTCTTTGGCTGATAGCAAAGCATAAGTTCTGCGTGTGTTGCTGAACAGTCACAGTTTCTCTGCCGTTACATCACTTCAATGACAAACACAGCGGTTTATTCAGACATGTACACAGCCTCGTACTTCAGTAGTGGAAATGAGAAGATAAACTGGCAGTTATCTGATGAACGAGCACACACTATCTGAACACCAGTTTTATTTTATTTTTAGTTGCTTTTTTTCCTCTTTGAATTGTGTGTTTTTGTGTACATTGTGACAGTAGCTTGATGCTGTAAATATGAAGGTAGAAAAATCTAACAGCTTGTCAAAAAAACAGAAACCTGGACCTCCATAGAAATTACATGTAATTACACGTAACATCACTGCACTGCAAAAAATAAACTCTTGACAAACCACAACATCTTAAAATTACACAATACATTTTGGTTTTTTGTCATACAGTACATGATAAATTAAAGAGTGAAAGATCAGTTTGTTTCAAGATAATAGGACTTGTTTCAAGCATCTTACCAATTGGGAGATTATTTTACTTGATTTAAGTCTTTTTGAATTGTTTTTTATTTTCTTGTTTTTTTCCTATTTATATTAGTTTGCAGTGTGGACTCGTGTGTTGCTTCATACAAACTGAAAGAAACACACATTCTGTTGTTGATGATTGTGGAAATTTAAAGTAGAACAGTAGTTTCAGAATTAGAGACAATGTGGTTGGTTAATATTAGGTCTGGTCAGGGAATTCAGATTTTTGGGCACAAACTAAATTAATGGATTTATGTTCAAGCATTTCTTCAGCCATTTGAACATTTTTTTTTATTGATTTTTTTAAAAGCCGTGCCGTATTGTTTTGAAACGGGACACGCACTTTCATTTTGAAATATTTCAAAGTATGGGTGGTGATTGTATGTAATGGTCTTTTGAAAAAGAGTGAAAACTGGACATATTCGCGAATTTAAAAAACCCGCCCGGACGCTCCAGACAGGACGTAAAAAGAGGACATGCCCAGGGAAATCAAATGAACTTGAACTTGAACTTTAACTTGAGAAACACAATATTACCAGCACTAAGTTATGCTTCATTTTTCGCAAAACAATTACTCAACAAAACATACTCAATAAACAGTATACTAAAGAGAAAGAGTTTGTCAATATGGCCACTATGGACTGTATCAAAATTGTATTCCAGTCCATCTAGTGAAGTGAATGAGCACAAACCAGGAGCAGTGGGCAGCTTTAAGATGTAGGTTTCAGTGTCCAGACCAAAAGCACTAAGTTGTGAAACACTAATCAGCTGGAGAGAGATTCGAACCAATTCCAATTCCTGCAAGCCAAGAAGTCCAATCCCCAACTACTGGACCAACTGCCACGATGTGAGAACTTGAGTAATAAAACTGCAATATTTAGTATTCAGAAAAGCAAGCTAAGGGGGTAATTTGAGGTAATTTAAGAGGACAAAACGAATGAAAAGACAAATAGAGGGGAGTCAAAAAAGAAGCATAGTTTCATAAACAAAAAAAGTGCTGAAATCACAGCAAAAAAAAAATGACTATACAGTAAATCTGAACTGACCTCACATCAAAGTCAGTGAGTTTGGATTTCACTGCAGATCTATGTGTGTATCTCCATGCGCTTCACCACACAGCCACACAACACACACGTACTCTATATACACCACCGGGCCCTTGTTTTCAAGTTGGAGTATGCAAGAGTGCACACACACTCATAAGAACACCAAACAACTGGGTTTAATCTACTTCAGTATTTCCCCCACTTTCCTCCAGGATGGAAGAGATGGTGACATTCCACACGCTGGCTGGCGGAGCATCACGCCTGCCTGCGGCTTCATTGGGTGGGTGGGGGCAGCGAGGTTGCAGGCAGCAATATTAAACCATCAATCACCCCTCCAAATTAGGGCTTTTACGTCAAAGCAACATTAACAACACATCCACCCACAGGTACACGCTGGGTGTGGGGACGAAAACCCATATCACCACAACTCAACTAAACAGACTGCCTCGTGCGGACCGCAGAGGCACAAATAACAGTAATTAGGAGTCAAATTAATCATAATAAATCATTAGTGCTAGTACAGACTTCCACAATAATAACAGACGTGAAATATAATAAATCTGTTATGACAAGAGGGAATGGAATGGAGAAACTTTACATGGAAACTAGGGCTGTTGCAATTAATGGCTTTAATTATATATTTAAATTTTTGTTCGCAATATGGAAACAATCTTTTGTAGTGTGGGTGTAGCGGTATTCAGATTGGGAAAACTTTTATTTGTCCCACAAATGAGAAACTTACAAATTGAGATGGGATGATGAGATTTTTTGTAGTGCTATAATGAAAAAAATAAGTTTCTTGAATAGATTGATGCAGTTACTCTATGACAGTGGAACGGAGAGATCCTTCAAGGTCTCGAGGAGATGAACAGCGTCTGACCCGTTTTACCGACCACAATCTACTGGGGTTCAGCAAGATTCAGTGCTTGGTCCACTACTCTTCTCTGTTCACACAACCACTTTGGGTATGGCTAAACAACCAGTTTTTTTCCACCACATGTTCAATCGCATGACAGAACACTATCTTCAACCAAAAATGTATTTCTTGATATTAATTAATTTAATTTCGAATTTTTGAATTAACAGCTCAACTTTGCGGATCAACCTTGCTTTACCACAATTTTACCACGAGAAGACTCCACGTATTCTCGTGTCTTTGATGATCAACCTAATTTCTCTGCTCACATATTTGAAACCATCAGGTCCTGTATATTCACCCTGTACAACAACATGAGACGCTCTCATAATTGTCTACATAACTCCGTGTTCAGGTTCTGGAAATCTCAAGACTCTCTCTCCAAGAATCCAGAACACTGCAACTTTTTATCAATCAATCAAAAATGACACATTCCTCCACTATCTGCTAGTGTAGATTGTAAAGCTTGAACTTTGAGTTTCAGGATTACTAGACTATTACTAGAACTGCACCTTTCTGCCTCGACTCTCTGGTACAGGTGTTTTCTCGAAGATGTGGCTCCTTGGCAACTAGGATTAAGAATCTTGCAAAAACCTTTTGCTACTCAACAGCACTTTGGTGGAACTTTAGTCCTGCAGAGGGGAAATTGCACAATAGTTGATGGATTAAATGGTTGATTAATTCAAATGTTTTACAGTACATTTTTTTATAGGGCACCTTTCGAAACATTCAAGGTAGATCTACAAACACAAGCAGTCAAGCACCATGTCTGAAACGTCAAACGCAGACAAAGACTAGATGAAAATCCAAGACGTCAAACAACGTCCACGCTCATTTGGCTAGGCTAACATGCTGGGATCGGCTAAAGAGGATTCTTGTGCTAAATGTCAACCTCATCAAGTAAAATGTTGTTGTAGAACGCCGTTGGAATCCAAGATGAACACTACAACAGCAATGGAGTTAGTGGCTTGGGTTAAAAAAAACAGCAGATTCAAAAGACGCTCATAGGAGCCTTCTATCAGAGCGCAGAAACTAAATAACAGCAACAGCAATAAAGAGCAAAAGATAAGGCCGGTGTCTGACAAACCCAGACAGACAAACAAAGGTTGGAAAGTATACTCGCTTTCAAACTGTCAGGTTTCGAGACGCAGGGAGCGAAGACCCAAATGCAGGGACATGACTTTTATTAAATGAACAGAAAACAAACAAAACCATAACCAGAATGCCGCTCGAAGCCAATCAACGTTACCCTACAGTGTACGTCAATAAGTCTGGAACTAGACAAGAACAAGACAGGGGCAAGAATACCGATCAACAAGACAAACGTACCAAAATTCAGAAAAACCATCCAGCACCTAACAAAGGAGAAAGGCACCTTAAATATCTAAAACTGATCTATAATCAATATATTCAAAAGATATAGATTTTTTTTTAAAGATTTTTATTATTAGACTGCAATACATCATTAGACTATTCGTGACACGGCTGTAAAAGTACACTGGTACCTCCCTTTATTAAATGAATTTGTGGCAACAGCAGTTTCGTAAAATGGAAATTTTGTAAAATGGGCCACTTTTTGCATGTAATCCGTCCTGAACTGTGATGTTATCGGGTACCCTGACATCATCTGTCACGGGGAAACGAGGGTGTGTGTTGGAACCACGTGCACAGATAGGAGATGAAGCAGCAGGTGTAAGTCCACAAGGCTTTAATCGGAGTCAGGCAGGCAAAAAGTCGTCAACGGCAAACAGTACAGCGTAGGCAGGGCACAGGGGTAAACCACAAAACAGGCAAGAAAGTCGGCAACAAGTAATCCAAACGAGATCCAAAACGGCAGGCAAACGAGAGTCGGGAAACGGGAATCAAGATCGGCAACAAGACTTAGACTAGGCGAGAAAATAACAACCCTGACTAGACGAGAAATAAGGCTGGATGACTGGTACAAGACGCAGACGATCTGGCAACGAAACGCGGAACGAACTTAAATACATTGGGTGATGAACTAATAATTACAAAACACAGAACACCTGATCACAACATAACGCGGAATGAGTCAAGATGGCGGCGACGTGACGGGATTCAAAATAGGAGTCCGGGAAAGAGTCAAAATAAA
>MU204266.1:403834-414687 GCA_017309775.1 Paedocypris sp. Pulau Singkep
AGCAAGTCCTCCATCCTCTCCCTGTTCGGGGCCTGTGATAATGAAAGTTAATTAGGCTCCCATGTCTTGCTGCAAAGCACACACTCGCCAGAGGAAACGTGGACCAGACAGACAGTATTTAAGCGCCAACATCAGATCTGATATATTCCAGCAGACTTCACTGTAAACACAACTTCGGCCAAGCATTTCTGGGCAAATTCCTTCTCAGCACTTGCTAATCTGGACAAAACCCACACTGCGGTGGAAAAACCCTTCAACGTTGTGGAATAATGTCCGCAGAGCTGGTAAAGAACCTGCTGAAATCCGCTTCGCTGGTTGGAGAGATAATTGCTGTGTTTTAATCTCGCCAGCGATATTGTACGGAGAGATATAGTGGGGAATAAGATTAGACTGTACCAACGTAGCGTTTTTACAAAACATCTTAAGACCTGCAGGCGAGTTTCGGATGGAGAGCAAGCAAACAAGACACAGTCAAACAAATGATGTAGATCTTGTCTACAGAAAAACCATTTCCTGAACTGGCCCGCCATGCAAAATGGACTACTTTCATCCTATAGTCTGCGAGAGGCTGTAGATTAGTACGTCTGATTTAAAAGTAGTCGAAAAAAAAACTAATTGAAAGGTTTCTGCTGATGGAGCTTTTCACTAATTTCGAGACGTCGCATTACTTTCCCACTCATCAGAGGCTTTTCTTCAAAGTCACGTTATCAACATTTTGAAACAATTCTGTACTTCTGCTGAAAATCGAATCCACATGTACTGTAGTTATTTTTTAAACCTTAGATGGAATGGATGGAATGAAGGATGGACATTGGTGAAAGGCAGATGGACAAACGAGAGAAAGAGATATGGGGGGAGAGAGAGAGAGAGAGAGAGAGAGAGAGAGATTGAGATTTGAGCTTTTATTTCTTTGAAACTATCAAATATGACTTATAATGAGAATATTAGTAATGAGATTATCTAATATAAGTAATGAGAATGAAAAGGTTGAAACAGTCATTTTTTCATCATTTTTATATATATATATATATATATATATATATATATATATATATACATATATATATATATATATATATATATTTATATATATTTTTTTTTAAAGTAGGACCTAGAAGTGTTCGGGTTCATCTAAACATCCTTATGATTTATTTTTACGTACATTTATATGTTTATTTCTCAAAAAAGAGCGTGATAAATCTATACAGAGAGAGAGAGAGAAATTTGAGCTTTAATTCCTTTGAAACTATCAAACATGACTTGAAAGGAGAATATAAGTAATGAGATTATCTAATATAAGTAATGAGAATGAAAAGGTTTGAACAGTCATTTTAACATCATTTATATATTTTTTTGGAAAAGTAGGCCCTAGAAGTGTTCAGTTTCATCTAAACATACTTATGATTTATTTTTACGCTCTTATATATGTTTATTTCTCAAAAAACAGTGTAATAAATATATACAGAGAGAGAGAGAGAGAGAGAGAGAGAGAGAGAGAGAGATTGATTATAACGTCATGTCCAATCCACATCAAACCACAAAACAATTTACTTCATTAAATAATTCGATAAACCCAATTTTATTCCCTGATTAGACATGTTTCCTATTTAAATAGAAAGCAGGGATAAATATTTTGAGAAGGGGTTTGGTATACAGAACTTCCTTAAATCGTCTATGTCTAGATTATAAAAACAACGTTAAATAATAAAACAAATGTTTCGTTACCTGACTTTTTTTTCAGTCTACATCTAATTTGTCAGACAAAGCATCCTATAGACTGAGAACCTCTCATCTTGAAGAGCTGGTAATGAGCTCCAACACAAATACATATGGAATTCTTTCACTTCAGAGGAGTCAAAGAAATGAAAAAAGACTGAATGAAACAAAGCGACAATAAGATATTTCATGATGGTGTGTATATATATAGAAAGAAAGACTAGGGAGCACAAAAGACACACACACACACACACACACACACACACACACACACACACACATAGTGCAAGAGAGTGAAATACTATTAAAAAAAGACCTTGCTCCGATTATCCCAGCTATTTGAGAAAGAGTGACACCTTGTGGCTGAAGATATACTCCTCTCTTTTCCTCTTGCCATTCAAACCACAGTCGTACTGTTAAGTCTTCTCCATCACACTGTAAATCAACTAGCCTGATTTATTATATGGTAAAAAAAAAATCAAACTACTAAAGCTGCATATGCAGAGATTGTATCTTGCAAGCAAACGAAAAGCAGGAAAAGCTTTCAGCGCGAATGAAGCGATGTGCCGATTAGCATCAGACGTTTGAGAGTCACGTCGAGCGCCGTCGCCGTATCTGCACAACGTTAGCTCGTCAGCGGCTTCTTTTAAAAGTGTAAAAACTTTCCGCCTTGTTTCGATGAAGGAAATGGATTTTTCTTGCTGCGATTTGACGGATTGACTTGCTAAGACGTTTCCCGGGCCTGTTTTTAATAGACAGCTCCCGCTACACACACCAGACGGCCTGAAGATGGGTGTCATTTGGAACACAAGCGCCGTGTCTCTCTCTTTCACTCGTCCCTTTTCCAAATATCCTGCTGTCCTGTCCGCAAGCTGGCTGGGTTTTATTAATTAAAACTCAATCGCTTCTTCAAATGACATTTCCAGCCCCCCCGCCCCCACAGGAGCTGATGATGAGGTGGTATTACATGGACGGATCCCAATCAGAGAGAGTGGATCCAATCAATCACCCTGATATCTGGGCACTGTTCTTCCATTACTTGCGTGGCGGGCTGCTAAGTCTCGGCTTTGAGCGCGCATGTGTGAGCGCGAGTGGCAGTTTCCCGCCGATAGCGGAGCTGTCATTTGACTCGGTGAGATTAATGGAGGACCCGTTGAGGTGTTTAATGTGTTTGATACGGGCCGGCGGCAGAAGAGTTACACCAGTACCTCCACCCCTACAGAGTCACCGGAGCCGCGTGATATGGGTGTATGTGCTAAAGGTGGTAGCTACGTAGCATTGTGGCTACAGCTACGTGAACACCGGTTTGATGTTTGTCGTTTGTTTTACTTGTCGTTCATTTTCAACTTTCACATTTTAGGATGTTCTTTGTTGCTGGAGCTAAAGTAAGTGTCAATGGGACAAAGTTGCAGATGCTGCACGTTTCCCCAATGCCAGCAAGATAAGAAAAAGCACATGTGCGCACTAATAGATTTTACTTTGACTACTTGTTTTAGGAGTTCGAGGGAAGGTTTCGAGTTTAGGTTCGAGGGAAAATCCATATGAATATAGAGAGGAAAAAACTAGCACAGTGTACAAAATACAAAACACAGAAAGAAAAATTAAGAAAATATATAAATAGTAGACAGATAAAAAAAAAACAAAATGGATGGATGGATGAACTTTATTGATCCCACATTGGGGTAATTCAATTGCCGGAACAGCCACTAGTAGCAATGACAAAAAAAATGGGAAAAACGGTGGACATATAGTGTACAGAAATAAATAAAGAAAGAAAAATATATTTACATTTCAAAAGTAAAGTGACCAAACAGCAGAGAAGGTTGAACCTACAGTCAAAAAACATACAGTCGTACCTCAACTTATGAAATGAATTTTGAGCCATTTCGTAAGACGAAAATTTTGAGACAAATTTGAGAGAAAAAACGTGAGACAAATTTAGCATATAAATGCACTAGTCCATTACTAGAGTTCGTAAATTCAGACAATACAATTGTAGAAATAATAAAATATTAGTTATAAATGTAAAAAAGTTCACTCTGCAAGGTTTTTTTCTATGTAGAAAACAAATTTGTATCGAGAGACAATATTATCTTTGTAACTCAAACCTTTGTCAGTAGAGCCATTCATAAGTCGAGGTATCACTGTATAGTGAATCAATCTGTAAATAAATATCATGCTAAATGTGACACACACACACACACACACACACAAACACATATCAAGGTTGGGTCCCAGCAGTGAATTAAATACGATGACAAAAATACATCCATCCCTTCTAACCATAACCCAACCATCAAACCCCCTTCCTCCACTTTGCCCTAATCTTAGCCAATCCCATTTCAACCCTAAAACAGGCCTTTAGAGTTGTGGGACCTGGTCAAAAAAAAACATATTACTATTACTAAAATATTACTATCACCTCAACTCAATAAAAAAAAATATAATTAGATTATTTACCTGACAATTGTCACGCTCATTCACTGGTCAACGGACTACAAAGACCAGAATTCTTGTTTGTTCTCTTCCCGTGTTCGCTGTCACGTGTCTCATTGTGTACACCTGTATCACCTCGTTTATCAGTGTATTTAAGTTGCCACCTGTGTCAGGTGTATCTCATTAACGTTTCACCAGCCTGTGTCCCGTGAGTTTTTTTTACCAATATATTTTTATTTTGCATCAAAAACATGACAAAATTCGGTCAAACAACAGGTTAGTAACGTGAGTTTTGATCAAATGTGTGTATTTTGTGCACTACAATATTCGGCTCTACTGTATTGCACCAGATTAAAAACAGTTTCTCTTATCAACAGCCAAAACAAAATCTCAGACTGTTTAAATGATTATAAATGGTGCTTATACCTGTTTTTTAAATATTTCAGCGGAATTTAATCTTGAAAAAAATTGATAGATATGATGGACAATGACCAACTAAGTACATAGGTATCTGGTCATTTCCGCCATTGCAGTGAAAGCGGCTTGACAGCAGAAGGTAAAAAAAAAAAAAGTGAAGGAACGTCTATATGTGTTCTGTCAGCTCAGTTACGAGCTACAAGCTTCCCCGCATTGATCCGCCGCCCCACTACACGGACAAAATGCAGCAGCACTGGAAACATACACAACAGCCGCCCACTCCTCCAGTAAAATTCAGTTCAGTGACCTGTGAGGCGGACATTTTGACCTCTCTCCACGGGAGAGTTTGAGCCGAGGTGTCAGAGAAAATGGGAGCGATCACGATGTCGTGGCAGTTTGTAGCGGCGGCAGAGGCAGCTGAAAGTGTAATGGGTGTATTTCTGTATCTGGAGAGCTGTAATGGGAGACACTCGCACCTTTCAATCGCCTCTCCACAACAGGGCCGGGATAATGAACGTGTCAACCGTTAACATTCCAGCAATGCGACTCCACTCCTCCACCTCCTTTGCTTTGTCCGCATCTCTCTGCTTATCATATTCTTTCCGTCTTGCTAATTTTCACTTCTGTCCTCCCGCTAAAACTCCCACTTCTTCCCAGCACATTTCTCTCTCCGTCTCCTCGGCCCATCCATCACCTCCCCCCACGATGTTCTCATTTAATCTTCCCCTCCAGAAACGTATTCAACTCCAATCATTTCAGATCACCTCCGATGACTTCGCAGCATTGTTGCGGCCATTATAGCCAATATTACCCGTGCTCTCTCATGGCTGCTGATAAGTGCGTTAGAAGCTTCTCTCAATCTCGGTGTCAGGACCGTTACCAGAAGGAGACACTGCTCAAGGTGCGTCAAAACCTCATTTCTCTTCATTTGCGTCCGAGACACATTTAGATTCAATAACATGGGTTTATTTTAGCAGGCTACAACAGAATCTTATCGATTTCGCCCTTTTTGACTTTACCGTCGCACGTGATACACCACGTCGTACTCAATATCCATGTGTAAATCCACACGGTAAATCTATAAATCTTGCTCTTTTAATCATCGTAATGTTTTGAACGTTATTGCTTACTCTGTGAATTACGGCGGGTGTCAATAATGTTTCATTTTCATTATCGGCTCTAGAACCTTAAACAACACCGCACAAAGTAATTCTCTGGTCAGGGATTTTTAAAACTAATAAAATTTCATTGTATTATGGTTTATTAATGAACAGTCTATTGCCACTGTATATCTTGCTTAAAAGACAAGGTACATGCGTATTTAGTTGGCAACATACACTGAAGTTGACTTACTTTTGGTTTATACTTTGACTGAAACTAGTATTCGGAAATTTTCCAAACAAGTTGGTGCAAAATCTCCCTAATCTCTATCAATTTTGGTTAAATGCCCAAAGTTTAGTTAAATGTCCACAACGTCCCATCACTTCAAGTAAGTTCAGCTATTTAATTTTAATTAAAGTTTGATTACCCTTACATGTTCTTTCACAAAATTGTTAAACAACAACAAGTTGCCAAATCTTCTACAAACTGGAGTTTCGAGTTTGTGTTGGTAGGTTGTGAACAAGTAGCAATGGCCTCTCCAATTCAATGGATGCAAGGTGCCTGTGGCTCTTAACAGACTTTTCCGACTGCTCAGAAGTTTAAAAAAAAATGTGGAATGGACAAATGTTCTTTGAGCTGAAGGGTGACAGTTAATATTACATGCTCTCAGAGGTGATTCGAGCCCCCATAGAGCAAGTGCTAAGTGCGTGTTGAGTCACCACTGCCTTGTGCAGGTGGGTGAAAATGCCATTTACCTGGACCAATCACAAAAAGCCAACGCGCCTTCTCCCGGTGGGCATCCCAGACTCATTTAACAGCTGTCCCCCCTCTGTCTCTCTCCGTCTCTCTGGAGAGTCGAGCTTTTCTACATGAGATCCATCAGTGACCAGGCACCTGCAGTGGCCATGGGTGAAGTTTGCATCCCAGCGAATCCCCATGATTCCAGCTCGCTGAACTCAATCTTGCTTAATATATAAAGATGTGCCTTTTAATTATCTTCATGTCATGTTACATTTCCGCCACAGCACCTGGGAGGGAAAGTCAATGCGCCGCTGCCTTTCCTCATCTCCGTTGTTCAAAATCTTTTCCATTTCGTTCTCACGTTCCTTGATTTTTCATCTTTTCCTTGATTTGATTGTCTCTCTGCTCGCAGCCCCCCTCCCCGTCTCCTTTTGTCATGTCCGATCTTTCCCATCTGTGCCGCAATTCATGCAACACTTATTCAGACCCGGCCTGTTAATGCAAGTGATAATGAAACAAGTGCAGCCTGGCGTACAACCCCCCAAAAATCATGTGAAACATTTTCTAACACCTCGCATCTTGCTCACATCCTCACACGTCCGTGTTTCTGGACACGGGGAGCTTGTAATCTTCCTCCTCGAGTGTTGATGGCTTCGTCCTCGTAACTGTACCACAACTGAGACGTGTCAACTTTGGGGAACACTGTGTTCTGCATTGTCAAGGGACAAAGAGGAATACCTAGCCGGCTAATTGAGCTTTCGCAACCCTGCGGAGAGTCTAATGAGCTTATTTCGACCACCGAGATCTGATATTAGACCAGGAAGTGTCGAGCTGGTGATGGCCAGAGGATGTGAACTTGTCTCCCTTGATGTGCACTTAATTGACAGAAAGCCAATGCGCAGGAAGAAATTCCTCAGAGCAATTATTAATAATAGAAGATGCAGAAATATTTATAGACACAAAAACCCTTACCGAGCAAAGTCACCGGCTTCATCCTGTTGCATTTCAGGCACACTTGAAACGTTCTGGGTTTGTCCCGGGTAAAAAAAATAAAATGAAAAGGAAAGCTTTTTTGTGTGGAAAACGGACTTCTGTGTGCAAGAGGGATCAATGGATAATTGAGGAAGCTGCAGAGTTCCACCTATAAATCTACTTAACCTTGAGACATCGGAAATGGACCCAATTCTGCTTTCCAACGCCGGCAAGAAAGCGGCTCGGATTTTCCCTCTGAATTCTGCATGGCGTCTAGGTTATGTCAATTTTATCCTTTCCAATACGCAGTCACGGTGGAAATAACTCGACTTCTCAATGAGCTCATGGGTGGGTGAGAGAAACGACAAAAAGCTGTGGAAGTAACAGCTGTTGTGACGCATTCTGGTTTCCAATTGCTGCTATGGCCTTAAGACCAAATTACGGTTTACTCTAATGGAAGATTGGCTCAATTTTCTGGCCATTGGGTGGAACAGCTGGAACAGATGTCAATTGTGCATAGCAATACGAACATTTATAGATTGTTTGTTACTTTGCAGCCTTGTAATGTGCACCCTATCTCTTGTTAACAGGCTTATTGTTAACAGGTTTTATGGCAAATCCTGTCCAAGTGGATTCGGAAATGCCATTTTATAGTGTTTGGATGTTCCAGGTTGTGGAGTTTATTAGTGAATGAACAAAACTTGTTTACTGTAAAATACTAAATCAAAAGTGTGATCTGTCACATTGGAGATTTTCAAGGTTAGGAGCGACCAGACAAAGGTCATTCAACTTTGGTCGAGAAAAGAAATGTCAAGTGGAGAAATCATTTGACTGGTGATTTTTGAAATGGGCATGGTTCCTTTAAGTTCAAGTTCTGAGCATTTGTAAGCCGCATTTCGCAGTTTTAACTGTCTCAAAGCGCACAAAAAAAGGAAGAAGAGCAACTGTACTTGACAGAACCTGAAGACACTCAAAACTCTTTCAAATGTTTAATTATTCTAAAGCCCTTAACTCATAACCATACTTGTTTTACTCGGACATTTCTTTTCCTTACTTCTTTACACTAAGATTAATGTTAGTAGAAATGGATAATTAACATCTCTACTGTTCAACCAAGCTGATTGGATTAATTTCAAGACCGTTGAGTTAATAACAAAAAACAGCACAGCTTGATGCCTCTTACTTTTATTTCCTCCCTTGTTTTTAGAAGAGTGAAAGTCGCTTTTTTAAAAAGTGATTTATACAAAGCGGAACTCTCAGCTTAGCCCACACACAAATTATTCTAGGAGCGTAGAAGTGGGTGTTAAAATTGTTTTCCCAAACAGATGAGGTTTATTTTGGCAGAAAACGCCTCTCTGCCTGTCTACCCGTCTCTCTGCTCGTCCGTCTTCATCGTTCTTCATCCGCTGCTTCAACACTAATATTTGTGTGTCAAGGTTGCAATGTCCAACTTGTCAAGTATGTACTCGCCGGCAAATGCAGGTGTTAGCGAACAGATCCTGGTTAAACTGGATGTTAAAGAGTTTATGGAAATCGGAAGCCGTCTTATGTGATAACCAGCATGGCGGCTTTGAAATTGAGGATGGGGCTTAAATGGACTTTACACCAAAACCAACAAAGAACTTTTCACTTAGTGATCTCCCTAGGGAACCCTTTACAACAACATTTTATCTCTCCAACTCTTGCCTTCCGTACTCCCCCCATCGTCTCTCATTTGTTCTCCCTTTTACTGTTAGCTAATTCCATGTTTCAAAAAGTGCCTGCGGTTCTTAGCTGTTGAATATTTCATGCCTTTTAATTTTTCCTGGCTTCTAAGAGCAACTTTAGCACTCCTTCTCCATTTTGTCTCGCTACATCCCTCCGACACACTATGAAATCACAGTTAGATTCACACATAGGATCCGGTGCGAGTTATCCGTTAAGCAAACTTTGCACAGTTAGGAGGAAATGAATGATGTATCACAGGGAACCCTGCGTCTCAGCTATGCTAACACATGCAAACGCTCAATCTAAAACCAAGGAACCATGGTGTGTAATAAAAAACAAGTGATAAAGACAAGTGCATTAAATCAAA
Source organism: Paedocypris sp. Pulau Singkep (assembly GCA_017309775.1). Lineage (NCBI taxonomy): Eukaryota > Metazoa > Chordata > Actinopteri > Cypriniformes > Paedocypris > Paedocypris sp. Pulau Singkep. The sequence continues at coordinate 413,292 of MU204266.1, forward strand.
ACCACTGAATTAAAAGATGGTGAATTATGCAACTTATAAACTGTATTTGGGGAAATCATTGTCTGGACACAATCCAGAGAGTCAATAACAAGAAAGGTGCTTAAAGATAAAGTGTCTTTTACATTTGTTTATCGATCCTAAAGATCTAATCTTGATTGGTTTACCAGAAACCAGCTGATCAACAGAAAGGCATTACAGTTTGAGTCCTTTAAGACTACGTGTCCAATTATACATATTTGTAGGTTTATCGCTAAAAGTAAGACTCATTATTATTAATAGTTGTATTCACCTCTGCTCATAATGACTATCTTTAAACCATAAGAAACCGTTGTGTTTGTTTGTATGCTTGTGTGTGTTTCAATCTAGAAATGTTGACCTCACTATTTTTTAAAGTGCCACACAAAAAAAATAATAAAAAAGATTTCTGTTACGTTCATGGACTGGTACATGGACCATATTTCCCATGAGCCTTTGTTCCGTCCTTCATGTTTCTGTTTCTGTGTGTGTACCTGTGTGTATTTCGTCAATTTTGTCACACATGGATTCCGGCTTTCCTGATCTGCGCCGGAGTCGTAAAAAATTCATCCATCACAAATATTATTCACTACAAAGTCAAAAATATTAAACCACTACGCATTTTTAATATTGTTGTTAAAAAGAGGTTTTTATATGACTGCATATAAATAAAAAATGTTCCAAAAATACATATGTTGAAAGTTTGGCCTAGTGTTTATATTTCTCTGATTAAAATGTTTATATATTAATTTAGTGTAAATAATTTATTACTGAACTAATGTGCAAATTCAGATTTACATTGAGGTCTTACTATCTTGATATCCCTGTGATGCTTTCAAGTCAAAACTAAAAAGTTTGAACATAAACATGTCTGTCACAATCTGTAATAGAGTAAAGACGGGATTACCGTATTTTCTGGACTATAAACCGCACCTGTATATAAGCCGCACCCCTCTATTTTCGAAAAAAAAAAATTAAAAAAAGCATAAACAAGCCGCACCTGCATCCACTCTATTAAAAAAAGTTCCCTTTCCAGTTGTTCACTGGACACTACTGGGGACAACATTACTGACAGGGAACAAGGTTTTAGTCAAAACCTGGAGAGTTTTGCAAGCCACAGATATGTATGTACCATATGTTTTAACCTCCCAGCACAAGTTGAGCATTTCGCGAGTAGCACGCTCGTGCTTCCGCAAGTCGCGCGCTTCCCGCAAGGGGCCATGCCTGTTAGTATATTGTTAATTAATATTTCGTTCCGTTACTGTACACATAACAATTTTTCGTTTGTATGTGGAGTAATAATGTTTTATTGGCTTGCATTCGTTAAATGAATTATGGAAATATTCGTGGAAGACCGCGGTCTGCGCGAACATCCCGCGTG
>MU204266.1:414787-433541 GCA_017309775.1 Paedocypris sp. Pulau Singkep
TAATATATTTATATTTATTTCAGTAGCATATTCTTCTTTGCATCTGTTTTGTCTTTTGATACCGATTAAAGCGCGGTGATTCCGATTGCCCCCTAGCGGTGGAAAAAAAATCCACAAAATAGCCGCTTTTTTCTATAAGCCGCATGGTTCAAAACCTAGGAAAAAAGTAGCGGCTTATAGTCCGGAAAATACGGTATATAAACCTAGATGTTTATTACCTATAATACTCGGACATAGAAAAATGTCAAACTAAAATACAAGTCTTGGTCTCAGTGTCTAATAATTTAATAATTCGAGAACATTAAAATACAGTTTTTAAAAAGGCAAACCACTATCACTCTAACTGGCAAATTGGAAAGGGCATAATTCGCCGATGGACAATAACTGGCTTCTCATTGGTGATTCTGGTGGTCAGGACTGAAACCACACCCGTGAAAGCAGAGGTGTAAAGTACTTGAGTACACTTTGGGAATTTTTGTACATTTTATAAACATTGTAAAGTACTTCAGGTGACAGATTGTGGTCTTCGTGGGTGAAGTACTGCTTGTTTCTTTGTTATTCTTAAGTTCTCAAGCTCTCTTGTAGTGATGGTTAGATGAGGCGCTTCCTTAAACACAGTTTGGACCCATTTTGTTCCCATTTTGTTTTTGTGCCGGACCCATTTTGTTCCACTTGGTTCTCTTCCATTGTTAAGCTTTTTGTTTCCCTTGGTTCTCAAGTATTTTTGTTTGCATCTCTTTCACCAATTCAGTATGGACCCTAGTGGCCATATTGCCGTCACCTCACTTTCTTTCTTTCTTTCTTTCTTTCTTAACTTCGGAATGAGACGAACCAGAGTTGTATTTTTGGAGATTTTTTTTCTTGAACCTTTTCTCCAATAGATGTTTTATTAAAGAAACCTATTTTTTGCCTGGAAACATTATGCGTGTCTAAAGCCAAAATCCAAAATTGGGTCCAAACAAATCTTCGTGTGGCATGGCTTTAAACCTTCCCCTGCCAATCCAGACACAGAGGTTGAAATCCTGTCGGTGACAGATAAAGCATTGCTCAGGCTACACCTGGACACTCAGGAACTTCCTGGAAGAACTTGGAAGATGATTATGGATGATACGACTTCTGAAATTTGTGTACATTCTTACAAATAGACAAACCATACAAGAGCATGTAGAAGTCCACCTGGAATCACATCATAGAAATAATTTGATGGCAAATCTGGGAGGACACACTCTTGAGGTCTGCATGTATTTTAATTAAAAAAATTGAGTGATACGATCATAGTTACTGCTTATTAAAACAAGTATGGACTGCAATTGTGACAATACATGTATACATCTATAATGAGTATCTGCGTTCCTGAATAATTTTTTGAAAACAAGGTACGCTTCTAAACTAACTCTGGTACGGTTCGCTTGTGGTGAGAACATGTATGAACATGTGTGAACTGAACAGGGACCAAAATGCCAGAACAATGCAACAATGTATCATGTAATGCCATTGATCCGGAGCAAATTAGTCTTAAATTAAGAAAATTTAATTGTTAAAAGATGTTTTGATCAATGTGTTGATAACCGATGATTGAGGTCTTGGGACTGACACAATGAGCAGTGGAAGATGAGGAACGTGGGTCACAGATGACGAAGATTCATGGAAAGTCACAAGGAGATGCTGAAGACGAGTTAGAAAACACATAATCTTAACAGAATACCAGACAACGGGGATGTGAAGTGGCAGAAACGCTTGTTTGATTACACCAACGAGTGAAATAATGATTGAGGAATGTGATGACGAGTAGCTGATGTGAGGTGGAGCCGATGATGATGATGACGTAGTGTTGAGTTGTACCAGATCTAAGAACCTGACTATTTCAATGTCAAAGTACCTACTCATGAATGGAGTTTCCTGGCGCTTTGGTGTCGGCGCACGAATCTTCAAAGCTTTATAATGTGATGATGATTAAAACGAGCGCCAAGTTATCCTTGGCAAATTAATGAAACATGAGAGCTAGCCCAACGTGTGCATCTGAGTCTCAGCGGTCCACACCCTCCGTAAAATTGCAGGGAAACGTGTCAATCAAGTAAAAGAGGGAGCTGAAAATCTAATTAAAGCGCAGCAAAGTGCGTTTAATTAAATCACTTTTTGATACTCAAATTTCCTCCACTATTAACTCACAATCTGTGTATTCGATTGGACATGGCTGCTTTGTTAGCATGCTAATCGCTAATGAGATATGATGACTCTATTTTTGAGCGTAAGCAAATGCCATGGCCTTGATTTCTCCTGATACTTACTAAGTGGATGTTTTCAAAGATCTAAGCTGCCAAAGAAGAACATGAGTCCATCAAGTTTCTTGGCATTTGAAACAACAAAACACGATATGGTTTGTTGGAGTTTTAGCCTTGTTGATCATCTAAACTGGGACTATTTTAAATATGCAAAAAATAAATAGTGACGCCAGGTGACAGATTCCAGATCAGAAAGCATGAAGTCGTCTTGATAGAGCCACATCAATGGGTTTGGGGGGCTGTTGAATTCCATTTTAAATGTTTCATCGGATTAATTCATCTAAGATATTCAGCACATCTTCTTCTAAGAATCATCACGGGACTTCATTAACATAACTTGCAAATACATCTCTTCTTATAGATCCATGCACAAGATCACTGTTTTTTACAAGATTTTTACAGAATAGTTTTTTTCTTGTTTTTTGGGTTTTTTTTTTCCTTTGGTGGACATAAAAAGATCTAAGGAACAGACACAATCAAAACGCTTGGTCACAGCACAGGGGATAATAATCCTTCCTCTTCACATGTCATCGGATAAACAGAGAGCTTGAATCAGGCCTGAGCTTGAAAAAAATTACTCTACACATTTGCATGAGTCTGACTGAAGCAAAGGATCTTGGAAAATTAAGTCCTGACCACTAGAATCTGCTTTTTGTTATCTATTATTCAAGTAAAACGATATCAAAATGATACAAGTCACAGGTTAGGTTTGTTAAATACAGAAAAAAAAAATGTATATTTTAATAGAATATTAATGTAATTGAACCAGAAATGTTAATAATTTATTTATTTATTTTTTTGTGCATGAAAAATCAGGTGGGTGCTTATATTTGCGTAAATACGGTATGTTTTGTTTCTTTGTTTAAGCTTTTATTTATAGTCTCAACATCACATGACCCACCGGACAGACAAGGAGGAAAGATAAATCAACCTACAAATACATAAATAATAAAATGCACAGCTCTGCAAAAGACCTTGACAATCTTCTAAACTAAATACTTTGCTACTGTGTTTTAAAAGGACACAGAATTAAAGAATTAGAAGAATTAAAAATGCCAAAAAAATGTGTTTTGCTTGTTTTATTTTCTCATATCATTTGTTTTCCAACAACTCAATACAGGCTAGTTAGTCGCACTACCTGCTTCCTGAAGTACAATCTATGCAGCAGCCTTGCTGTGTTTAGCGCAAGATTATTTTCTCATTTCTTACCTTTATTTGGTCTGTAAAGAAGTAATTATTAATAGCTCTGTTTTTAAAGGCGGCCTATTGTTTTCAGTTGCCATTTGCATTCAACCTTCATGAAAAGTAATACAGCAGCAAATAGGCTCATCATAAAACCCGTATCAGGCGGAAACATGCTTCTTTGTTAAAAGACGTTGTCGTTTTTGTTTTCTTCCGCTGACAAAATAATGAAACTTGGGGTAGATAATACACCCATTAGAAGAAAACCGAACAGGGATAGTCAATCTGAACATAATGCTTTCAAAAATGTAAATTTGAGCTAAATTATACGTCCCCACAACGGTTACTAAGGTTGGGCCCTTAGTTATAAGATTAGTTATTCATGAGTGAAACCTTTAGAAAAGGTGACAGAAATGAATTATTAATCGCCAATAGGTCCAGACCAGAACAATAAATCTCCCGCTTTCCCTTCCGCCACGTAATTAATTAGTAATTTGGCTATCATAAATAAGCAATATGAATGGAGTGTGTGGCAGTTGCACGACTACATACTAATTACTAAATCAGACTTGTGCTAATTATTAATTTCCCTGCATGCATGATTATGGCTCAGCGTTGAGTAAAACCTTCCGATGGAAAGTTCTAGAGCAGTGCATCAAGACTCCTGGATATGGACGACGATGAAATAAAATGCAAAAAATGCTCTTGCACACAGACACACACGAGAGGTGTAAAGTACTTAAGTAGACTTTTTTTTTACTTGGTTTATTTGGCTACTTTGTACTTGTACTGAATATCAAAAATATAGGCACCTTTTAAATTCACGCAGTCCCAATAAATTCACGCAATCAATAAAGTACAAGTAACTAAGATAAGTACAAACACTACTCTCAGTGTTTCAATGTCTAGAGAATATTTTTCAGTTTTTTTTACGTGTTAGTCGTACTTTGTTTGTTTTAGAATCAATTGTATTATACATACGTATACATAATGTATATTAAGAAAATTTCATAAAAATCACAAATATTTACAAACAAAGTCTCCTCAAGGACTTTACACCTGACACACACACTAGTAATTAAAGATTAAGCTGATTCCACCACAGTCTGATGTGACGAAGAAAGTACCTTTTAAAATCCCAGTAATTAATACAGCTCACTCCTCAATTACATTACAAAAAAAGGTTGCAAAGGACTGAATTAATGGTTTTAATAGGAACGATCACAGAATGTTTCCCCCCTTCCATTGCCTTTAAAAAGCAGTGTACACGATCACCGTCGCTCACCTTTCACAGCCCAGCGAAAACTCCACACATCGTCTGCTTTGTAACCGGAAAACTAATTACCTCAGTGATGAATCGAAGCAATGGGAATCGAGTTGGAATTAAAATCAAGTAGCAAACGGTTTGTTTAGCTCTTGAGGTAAATGTACAAGGTTTGGTAATCCCTCCTCATGCTGGGCCCAGTAAAACACATAAACCCGGTTCATGGCCTACTGAACACGGTGTTGGTGTAAAGCTTAAGCCGTCAGCTAGAATACGCTTTTTTTTTTCCTCTCCTGCTCTTCAGTCGTGCTGTTGGACGCCTGTATTTTGAGGATTAGTAGCTTAATCGACCTTGTAATGGGGAGATCAGAGCGGCGTGGAGCCACGGAGAGAAGTTCTCGCACACACACACACACACACACACACACACACACGTGTACAAGATCCACCCCATAGAGATAAACTCTGCTCGTAAACATAGCTTTACACGTACACAAAGCCAAAACACACACACACACAACACACGAATCGGGACTAAAAATCAAACAAGCAACGAAATGTTTGGAAGCTAGTTGCCGAAAAAACAAGTTTCCGTCTTTGCGTTTTGTGTAAACACCGCTGTAGGATTAATGGTCTGAGCATGTGCGAGTTTACAGGGAACAGACGTGAGCGGTCTGCAGTGAAAGAGTGGGAGCCAATCTACTTTTCTACTTTGTGAAAAGACATTTCATCAAATTAGACGGCAGAATGAAACGGCGTTTTTTCCTCCGTCTGAACAGAAATCCGTCTTCCACTGGCACTATTAGAAATCTCTCACTTATGACAATACGGCGATATACAAGGGACTCAAAGAGATATGACATCCCACAGCTTTCACAGGATTTCAGAGCCGATTTGTGAGCGACATTTATATAGATAATAGAGGCCCGGCTTGGCTGAAAAGAAAACGCATGCAGCCAATCAAACGTCTTGGAGCTGAATATAGTCGCATTCAGCAGAAATGTATGAAATTGATGCAAGGAACCGACAATGGTAATGGTACAAAGGGATTCTATTTCCTAATAAGAACAGATCTTCAAGCCATAGAGCCCTGAACAAATGTAGTTTAATGTTTTCACAAATAACGAAGAAGAAAAAAAATACATTTGGCAAGAGGCTTCGTTGAGACCAAAGTTTTAAGTTCGAGATGATTAAACCGTCTTGTTATGTTCGTTTCAGACAAACATCAATATTGTTTGAGGGTCAATTTGACCCGGGGGTCTTTTATTATGTATATTCGTGCCAGAAACCAAAAAGTTCCACAAAACAGAGAGAGAGTGTGTGTGTGTGTGTGTGTGTGTGTGTGTGTGTGTGTGTGTGTGTGTGTGTGTGTGTGTGTGTGTTTGTAGTATAGTATTTGATCTTTCTGACACTTTTTAGCTTTCATTTAGTCTGAAGGGTCAAATTGACCCGAACATTATCTTTGTAACAGAAAACATGTAGCATGTGTTACAAATGTCAACTGAACCATTTTGTGTTTATAGGTAGATTACACTAACTAAGACAAGCATAAGTAATTTCAAAGTGAAAAAATAATTTTTTTTCAAATATTTTTTTTTTTACTTTTAACTCGAGTCAATTTGACCCGAACAGTTATAATATAAACATGTAGCGTGGTGTTACAAATATGTGAACTGAATCATTATATTTTTAATATGATAATTACAGCAAATAAGCCAAGCAGGAGAAGTTAGGGTTAGTGGAAAAAAAACTTTTAAGTATTTTAAAAATACGTTGAAAATTTACCCGAACATAATAGGCGGGTTAAAGACAGAGTTTGAGGACCTATTTTGGGTTCAGAGTTTGTGGCTAGAACTTGGGACTGGAACTTTGGGGTCTAGAAATTGTGATAATTTTGCAAAGTTTATCTCAGATTTATTAATGCCTTTCACTGTATCTGGCTTCCAATCAAAAATATATTCAAATGATACGGTGTGTGTGACCAAAGGTAGTTGCCCACCCGCACCGTGATTGGCTGGCCATTATCCAGACATGCTGGGATTGGCTCCAGCTCTCAACAAGTCAGAAACACATAAAGCATCTTTAAAAAAGATGAATCTACATTGAAAATCTTCACCATCCTTGAAAATGTTACACTTGCAGGAATCCTATTTGCCCCGTTTTGCAGTTCCCCCTTCAGAGATTTGGCCAGTATTGGCAGAACATGGCTTTTCTCTGTACCATCACTGTTCTTTTGCTCTGTAATCCTCTGTGATCATATCAGAGATGGTGTAGGCATCGGGTGAGTCAGGCCTGATAAGACGAACAAACAGTGTGGCTCATTAGAGCGAAGACATTGTGTAATCACTGTGCTAATCTCCCATTATCCCAGCATCTCCAACCAGCTCGGCCTCTCTCACTCCCAGAATAGAGGTCTGCTCGGGCAGTGAACTGAATCTGAACAGCTGACCAATGAGGGATCCAGAGACCTGACAGGACAAAGGGCGCCATGTTGGTCTTTTAGCGAGGCATTTCCCCCTTTCAGTGCCACATTTGAACCAATGTTCTGAGTCAATAGCACCATGTGGCTGTTACCAGTGGAAATGTTGCCATTTTTGCCCTTTGGCAAGACAGTGTCGATGTTGTCTAGGAAGAGTGAGCACAGGTTACACACTTGTAAGTTATAACACACAAGATTCTGCTAGTTTGTATAAATGTTTTTAAATGTATGTGTGTGTACGTTATTTACAATGTGTCTTATGATATATAAGGATAGAACAATACTAAGCAATACCTCCTTTCTTTGTTCCTTTTTTCTTACCCTTTTTCTCTCTTTTATTCTGTCTTTCTTTTATTCTTCCTTCCTTTCCTTCTTTTTTCTTTCTCTTTTTCACAGATGGACATTTTTCTTTTTAAAATAATTTTTTTAAATAGTGGTTGTGCGTTGGTCTGGGACTAAGAAAAGTGATATATATATAAATAAACTTGAACTTTATTTCTTCTTTCTTCTATTTTATTTTTCCTTATTTTTTCTCTTTCACTTTCTTTCTTTTCTTTTTTTCTTTCTTCCTTTCATTCTTTTTTCTTTCTTTTATTTTTCTCTTTCTTTTTTCTTTCTTTGATTCTTTCTTTCTTCCTTTCTTTCTTTCTTTCTCTATCTCTATCTTTTGTCTTTCTTAATTTTTTTAATTCTCTCTTCTGTTCTTTTTTTGTCTTTCTCGCAAAGCTGGACACACTAACACACACATTCTCACGCCTATAAACAATTTTCCATTGTCAATTCACCCAAAACACACGTCTTTGGATTGTGAGAAGAAACGGAGACCCGGAGGAAACCCACACAAGCATGGAGTCTAGAACTGAACTTTTTCGCTGTGAGACGACAGCCCAACCAAACACAGCAGCCTCGATTTACACAGCTTAAGAACAAATCTAAAACACGTCAAAAATCGGAATCGAAACCTATTCAACTGTTTGGGGGAATGCATCAGTCTGTGACTATGAGGAGTTCTGCATCTTTGTCCTCGTCTAATTTTCCACGTTTCCTTTTTCTCGACTTTACTCTCCTGCACCCCCCCCCACCCCCCCACCCCACGCCACCACACGCACACACACTCCCACTTTCTCTAATAACAGAAAAGTTGCTCATGGGCAACCCAGTGGAAAAAAAAAATCAATACTCCCTCATACAAAATCAAGATTTCTTTTATCCTGCCACATTTGTTGCTTTTATTTCACTCTCCTACTCCTTGTAGAACTCCTCCGAGCTCTGCAATGCTGGTCTGCGGAGAGCGTGGTGAGGCTGTCGAGGATTTTACGAGGCTGCACTTTGATCTATTGAATATAATAAGTTGGTTTCCCTTGATGAATCTCATCTGAAGTCTCGTTTGACCTTTCGCCTCTTCAAATTGTGTGTGTGTGTGTGTGTGTTTTTTTTTAAGGAATGGACACATGTGTGAAGTCCTCCTAGAGTTTCTAGCATGTCAATCTTCTCCAACTGTCCCACTTTCCAGCCGATTCCTCAGTCCTAAAGCGGCAGTGGAGATAAAGGAGGACAAGATGATTCTGGATCTTGACAGAATGAGCGGTTTGGGTCAAAATGGTGTGTTGTCTCGGGAGTAAAGCTCACAAGGGAGATTTTTTTTTCCGAGGAAGAGGCATTAGGATGAAATAGAATACTAACAGATGGCTTTCCCAGGTATTACACACTTCAGCCGAATCCACACCGCGCTTTAAGACTTGAATGAGATGCCACTGGTTGTATAGTGAGCGGCTTGATCAGGTCTAATAGACGCACAGATGGGCAGCAGTAGGAGAAAGCGTTGTTGTAGACACATAAAATGAAGGAAATAAAGAAGGGTGGGGGTTTGTCTTCTCACTTGTCGAACTGATTATATGCTGGCAGAATGGGGCAACGGAAATGGAAACTGGAGACTTTCAGAGACAAATGCAATGTGTTGTTTTGCCGTGTTTCTAAAAGCTCCGACGATGCCACATTCTGTCTGTTTGAAATGGAATCGGTTGACAGAGAGCGACAGGGAAAAACAGAGAGAAAGGCGAAAGGGAGAGAAAGAAATGGAAAGCTCATTACAAGCCAGTCTCCTTTTTCATACATCGCTCATTTTGTCTCAGCAGTTTGTTTTATTTATTTGAAGTTAGTGGCTTAATGAGATCCCAGAGGCCCAGAGCTGAGACTGGGAAGGAAGGAGAGAAGGAAAACGGAAGGAACGAATAAAAATGATCAAGGATGGAAGAAGCATATGGTGGAAGTGGTAAATGAATGAAAAAGATGGAGAATCAAGAGTACTTGAAAATGTTTGGCAGATGCGGAAATAATGTACCGAAACTTTTTTTTTCTTTCCATTTAATCCTATTTGTTAATGAGATCATTAAGAAATTTGACTAAGAACGCATGTGTGTGTGTGTGTGTGTGTGTGTGTGTGTGTGTGTGTGTGTGTGTGTGTGTGCGTGTGTGAGTATGTGTGTGTGTGTGTGTGTGTGTGTGTGTGTGTGTCAGGAATTTAAATTCAGCGAGTTTTTGAAAATGTGTGTGCACGCCTGCTCCAGATAAACTTTAATAACTAATTTTAACATAAAATGACCAATTGCAAAACACATTAAACTTGTTAATTATGGTTTCCTCTAAGCTTATTCACTACCTCATAATATTTTAAAACACTTTGACACTTCTTTGAAGTTACTCAAAATTCATCTGAGAAAGTTTTTCGCTATTCATCTCTCTCTTTCTCTTTTTCTCTCTCCATCTCCCTTCCTCCATTTCTCTCCTCTTCCCCCCTCTCACTCTCTCTTTTTCTCTCTCCTCGCTCACCCTCTCTTTTCTCTTCCCTCTCCCTTCCTCCATATCTCTCCTACCCCCCCCCTCTCACTTTTCTCACCTCACCCACTTTTCTTCCCCTCTCTTTCTCTTTTTGCTTTTTCTTTTTTTTTCTCTCCCTCTACCTTCCTCCATCTCCTCTTCTCACCCCCCACTTTTTCTCTCATTTTTTTCCACTCAATCCCTCTATTTCTCTCATTTCCCCTTTCTCCTCTCTCTCTCTCTTTTCTCTTTCAACACCCGCTTCCTCTCTCTTTCTCTCTCGTTATCCCCTCCTTTATCTCTATCACTTTCTTTCTCTTACTCCCACTCTCTTCCTCTCCCTTCCTTCATCTCTCTCCTCACCCCCCTTCCTATCTCTATCTCTCTCTTTTTCTTTCTCCTCACCCCCTTTCTCTCTCTCTCTCTCTCGTTCACCCTCTCCCTCTCTCTCTATTTTCTTTTTGTCTCCCCCACTCTTTCTCTCACTCCATCACACCACCCCCCACTCCCCACCTTCCTATCTCTCTCTCTTTCTCACCCCCCCATCTCACTTTCTCCCTCTCTCCTTACCCCACCCCTCCTCTCTCTCTCTTTCTCTCAGTCTGACAGATAAATCCAGTACCAGAGACAGGCAGGGGTGTTGGACCCATTGTGTGTGTGTTTAATGAAGCCCAGATCACTTCCACACCCATGCGGTGAAGCTTTGGCCGTGGCTCTGAGACCTCCAGCCTGTGCTTCATGTAGGCAAAAACAAATCGAAAAAGGACGCCACATAAAACACGCCGATGGGAGTCGTGTTTATTCATTCGTTTGATGTATTTGCCGTCTTTAAACAATGCTGTTTTATCCCACAGTCAAATAGGCCCAAGGGTTGTTTGTGTACTGTGAGAGATGTGAGTGAGGGTGAAATCCATATAAGATCCAACCCAAAATAGTTTCATCAGAGAGGGAAACTATCTACAGAAGCTTTTACCATCAAGAAACACTTTTTTTTTCCCCAGCGAAGATCAATTCCGTCCACTCCAGCCTTGTATAGCCCTAATATAACAAAGACTCACCCAGTCTGGCACCATCAGAGCCGCTCTGTCTCTGTTTCTGTCTGCCTGGAAGGATGGATGGCTCAATAGTTTTAAGAACCCGTACTTGAGTAAGTCTCTGGAACCAACTCCACTTCTCTCAAGTGGCGAATATTCACATCAGCTGGTTTCTGGTCAAGACGGCCTCTCTGCCAGGCCCTCAGACCTCCCTTTTTGTGCCCGCTTTCATTCTAATAAGCCTAATCTTTCTATTTTTACTCCAACACCAATCGTCCATGATGGAGAGGAGCAATTTTCTCCCATAATTGTACTTGATTAAGTGGAACGCTGTGATTTTATATTTCCTTCTGTCTTAGGCTTTGCAAGAGTCATCATGGATGATCCAAGGCTGTTCTGAGCTCAGCTGTAACTGACCTTCTGCTCAACTTTAGCTCGATTTTAAAAATCTCATTAGTGATGCAATTTACAGCAATATGATTGTTTTAAACAAGCCTATGCCACAGAACATAAATGCAGAGCTGCAAGGAAAATGATTAGACAGTCATGTAAAAATGATGCAACATGTAAATTGCATTTACTCGTAACATGTGATTGTGTGATGAGGTGGCATCTTTTTCGGCCACGGCTAATTTTTTGGGCGAATGAGGTGATATCGCCATCTGCAGGATGCTGAATGTACTGGATGCTATTTTCCCACTAAATCACATGAATTAACAATGGCACCTCTTCGCACATTTGAGCTTGAATGAGACTGACTTGTTGTTCTTTTATACGTTGAGCTGTTAAATTAAATTCACTAAATATTTTACTATACAGTATTAGAAAATAAAACTTCATCAATAATTTCTTGTTTCCGTCTTCGTTAGCGTCTTTGTGTTGGTCTCGGACTAAGAAAAGCGCTCTATAAATAAACTTGAACTTGAATAAACTTGAACTTTTCCAAATTACCTGGTGTTTTTATTTTTTTTGCCTAAATTCAGTACGTAAATTCAGTACAGTAAGTAAAACACTTAAGTTCTTTTAAAATTGAATACTTTATGACTGTTACTCACGTGTTCTTGGAAATGGTGACTTGCAACTTGTAAGTCATTTTTAAAGTAAAATATCAGTACTTTTACTCAAGTATGTTTTCCAGGTACTCCTTACACTACACAAAAACGTATGCAATCAAATATTCGTTCTAGTGGTCCTGTCAACCGGAATTGACGGTACAGTATATAACAAAAAGAATATTACTGAAAGAAAATACTAATCAGGACATGACACTAATTTAAACTAAAAGCTGAATCTTTCTGAATAATGAGATCTTTGTTAACCAAGAGGCAATTTAAGAAATAATGCATTGAAAAATATAACAGTAACAGTATTTTAACAATCAGTCTTATACATTTGCAGTCAATATTCAGCCTAATGTATCACTAAAAAAAAGTTAAAACAAGTCTGATATTTTTGCAATTAAATAATGCGACGTGGTCGATTTCATGTCAATCATCCGTCACTGTACTAGAAGGGTAGAAAACACAATTATCCTCGCCTGCCCTATGTCTAACCTTTCCTTTTCAACCACTGTTTCTTGTCGAACACGTATTGCCCGCAGACCCAAAGAAGCCGAGAAGTTCTTTTACCATTATATACGTTGCCTTTTGACACCATGCTGCTTTCATTGACCGAAGCCGGGAGTGCGGGAGATCAGAAAGGTGGATTGAGTGGGGTAAAAAAAAAAAAACGGAAAAACTAAATGGAAGGGCAAGACAGAAGAGAAGAAAGGCGGAGGAAAAAAAAAACAGTTGCTTTTAAGGGCAAAAAAAGCCCGTTCAGCACTTATGCAAACACACTGCAGCAGCGGCGAAACTTTCTCGCACAAGCACTTGTGCACAGACGCCGAGCGGCAGATTATGCGTGTTTGAGGCTGTTGCATCGTGGGAACTATCATCCATATCTTGGTGTCATACAGGGATGAGAGTGGCCTTGGAACGCTGCCTCTCTGTTGCACTGTGAGACTATTACATGGTCTACCAGAGCCTTACTAATAACCTGGACCAGATCACCCAATTCCTTCTACCTCTCCTGCCCTACACTTAAACGTCCTTCTGCTTTCCATCAAACTCTTCATTCCATCCCTGTTTACAACTGCACCTTGCTCAATTTGTCTAGTGGGGCAGTTGTGGTCCAATTTCAGGTTCATGATCTCACTCAAGCTGGTTCTACAACTGAGTGTGCTTGAGACTGCCCACTGCTCCGGGTTTGTGGTGAATCATTTGGTTAATTTGTGATTCATTTAATGTACTAGAGTAGAAATAAAATGAACTGAACTACAAACGTTAAAACATGTACAATTATTTTTTACATTTTTCTGTGAATTTCATGACACTATTATATATTTTACTGTGTGTGTAGGTGTGTGTGTGTGTGTGTGTGTGTGTGTGTGTGTGTGTGCGTGTGTGTGTGTCCGTGTGTATTCATTAAAAATAAATAACATTTTATTAACATTTTGTACATTTAATTATATAAGTATATACTGTATATAATATATGCAAACACTCAATATTTTTATTTTAGAAAGAATAAAATAATGTTATGTATTACCATTACATAACTACAACTAGATCACAAAATAGCACGTTTCTTGAAACCCATTATTGTCTTTATCTTCTTTATCTTAAAGAAAAAATATGAAAACGTCTTAAGACCTGTTTGAAAACAAAAGTATGTTATTATTTAAAAAACGATTTGTCCATCTAAATGTATTCAGTATAAGTAACTGGATGGTCAAAGAGAATTTTGATGTGGCTCCTAGTGGCCACATTGACAAATCTCACTTTACAATGGTAGCATTACATTTAAATGGTAGCATTCTATACACTACTTCAAATGTTACAAATGTAGCCTTTATTCTTAAAAAGAAAAAAAAAGCATGCTAATCAGACACCAGATATCAGATTAGGTTCAAGACACAGTCCAAGAAAGTGCTAGTACTTGAAACTACACTTTTGTGCAAATTTCAAAATGAATATCAAGATGAGTGAAGATTTAAATGAATGGTTGATATCAAATCAAATTTTATTTACCACGTACATATACATACATGGGATGACATGCAGCAAAATGCTTTTAATAATTGCCCTGCTTTTAAAAGGGAGGGGCCGGGGATAAAGTTGGGAGTAGTGAAACGTTCAGGAGTAAAAAGTGAAGAAAAAAAAACAATACAATAAAAATACTGTATTGTACTTTATAAATGCTGTATAGTGGGATAAGCTGTTGCTCTCTCTCGTAATTGTGTTACATTGTTGTATCCCAATGCTGTAATGACAATAAAATACTACTTCTACAATACAATACAAAAATTTAAATACTATATAATAAAATAAAATAGAATACAATAAAGACTTAAAGTGGAAATAAACATATGATAGAAATACAAAAAAGGTGTTGTATTTGATAGTGTTGTTGTTTTTTTCTTGAATGCCTGGTTAACCAAATATGATCTGCTTTATCACCACAGCAATTTACCACTTGCACGTAATGACAAACATAACACAAACTGGGTAAATTAGTTCTTTGAATCCCTTAAAGAAGGATCAGGTTAAAAATTCTCCACGGTTTTGTTTTTTAAAATATCGTTTTGTTTATCTGTATGTTGAATGCTGATATCAGCCCCTTTCATAAAGTGCATTCCCGGCAAAATACTAGAATATTGCTTGATTGAACTCATGTGTGAACAGACAATTGGCGGGAAATTTGTTGCCGGTGAATTGTCGGAATTCTGTCCTGCGTGAAAGCGGAACGAAGATTCCCGGAATACGCATGCAGAAGTTCCAAACGCGCTGACGTCAGAGCCAATCAGAACATTCTGGAGTTGGTCAAATCTCTCGCGCTTGCACATGTCCAGCCCTTTAAAAGGTGTCGCCAGTTGATGATGTCACAGAATAGTTCGGGCGGATGAAGACATTTGTCACTGTGATGACGAGAATCATCATCACAGCAGCAGGTCAATGTTTGAAATGTTTACTCTCATTGCTTTATCACAATCAAACATTTTATTTGTTATATCACTGCAGAAAAGAAAATTCATACATTTTGGTTTAAAGGCTTTTATTGGAAAATGTAAGACACAGCAGACTTACCACTTTTTTGTGTTTGGGCAATAAGGGGCGTGGCCTTTCTGTCTGCCATTTTATAGGTTGAGGATGATTCCATTTTGGGTAGAGGGTGATGGTGTTCAATTTGTGTTAAGCATGAGCCAAATGCATGGATTATGTTAATTCTGTGTATTTCAAAGTTAATTATTTAGCTAAGAGTTTATTTTTCATTTCTGCTTTTTAAATGATAAATATGTTTTGTATTTGAAAACGTTTTTTTTGATCATCTTGTCACCCCTCCAGCTCAGATGATGTAGGTTGGCCCGATTAAGATTTGGCGGGAAAACTGGCCTACAAAAGCCAGGCCATTTTGACTGTGAGGGTAGGGTTGGGTTGGGTTGGGTTGGGTTGGTTTGGTTTGGTTTGGTTTGGTTTGGTTTGGTTTGGGTTGGTTTGGGTTGGTTTGGGTTGGTTTGGGTTGGTTTGGGTTGGTTTGGGTTGGTTTGGGTTGGTTTGGGTTGGTTTGGGTTGGTTTGGGTTGGGTTGTATGCATGCTCTGTGTGAACACATATTGGTTGTGTTGACAGTTCTTGTCAGTTGTTCTTTTAGTTTATTTTTTTGGAAAGTTTTTTTTTCTAAATACATTTTTTTTTTTCATCAAGTTGGCATCTATGTGGCTCCTACCACTTTCCCTTGGCCCGACTCGGAGCACGATTATCACAGTCACCACATCAGAGAAACAGTTAGTGACGCCGTCACATATGAAACAATTACCGCCGTTTTCCACGTTTGCCAAGACGCAGCAGTTTGAAGCGTGTCTAGAAGTTAATTTATATAGCTCTTTTCTTAGTCTGAGACCAACGCAAAGTGGCTATGTGAAAAAGTCTTTAAAAAGAGGAATGTCGATTCTTTATATGTTTTAAAAATTTGGGGGGAAATAAGAGTCAGTTAAAAAAAGAAAAATATGGCTGTTGTTGTTCAGACTATGGACTAGGACCAGTTACCGAATGATGTCACCGAAAATACCGGTATTTTGAAAACGCTGTGTGAATAGTTCTTTTCCGGTAAAATGCAGGAATGTCAGCGCTTGTGTGAACACTATCCACCAGTGAAGTCGTTCCGTTAATTTTCCTGCATTTTTCCGGCATTGCTGTGTGAAAGGGGCTATCAATGTTTGAGCTTTTCCGCAGTCAGGCATTTGTTTCGGACTTTTGGACGCGTGTGAGTGCGTCTAACGTTGCGTTAATCTGTTTGCCGTGTTCCTGAACGCTTTCCAAATGCACTCGTGTTCCCCGTTTGCTCATCTGCTTCTCGAACAAACACTGCTCAGCACCGCATCAGAAAACAAACGCATCCTCCACCAAACAGCACTTTATGATAAACACGCATGGAGTTGCTTGACCTGTGTTTGCGCTATATTGGAGGCGACTGGGTCGATGTTATTGGCGTATGAGTGTGATGAGGAGAGCTGGAGTAAGAAGAGCACTCAGTGGGGCTCATCGACTGCAAAAAGCCCTTTCCCATGACTTCAGCGTGCATTTGGCCTTCGCTTGAAAAACACAGCAACAATCAGACGTCAAACTGATAGGGCTTTGTCAGAATGGCTGCAGGAAGTATGAATGAAGCTTTGATTAATCAATACCCGAGCCTAAAGACGGGAAAAGCATGAGATTTACAATATATTGTTTTTGTGTTGCAGTTTAAAAAAAAATGGTGCTTGGGTCGATTTGCGTCGTCTTGTATTTAACTTGTAAATGATGTGTGTATCATTCAAGTGCATTGACTGTGCATCATGCTGCAACGTATAACCGCTCAGAAAGAGGTTTAAATAGAAAACTGCTCACATAATCGTTAGCCTTGTGTATATTTTGCGATAACGTGTGAAATCGCATTTAAAGCAGGGATTTGAAAATCTTCTAATGTTTCCGAGAAAGGGAAGTTAATAAAAGGAACGCACAGCAGAGAATGTATTGATGTCAGAGGTTTTGACGGAAACAAATATACAGTAGCTGCAAGTAGCAGTTTTTGTATTATAGATCATAGTGTAGCCATGTATAAGAATAAAGCGTATCAAGAAAAAAACTATTAAAATTTATGAATACGTTTGAGTGTGTAGGGAATAGAAGAAGACTAAATGAATGAATGAACAAACTAACCAATGTAAAACGAACGAATGAATGCAGTTTATTGACCCCATAGTGGTGTAATTTAATTGCTGGAACAGCCGCTAGTAATTTTAGCAATATTAATAAAAAAACAGCAAATAGAGATTGTGAATAGTGGTCTACTATGTGAACAATTCCTAGCATCATAGCAAAAAAACAAGAAAAAAAAAAACACAATAAAGAGAATAAAAAGAATCTGCATAGTCGAAATCATAACACTTTTGGACCCATTCGTTACATTTGAGTAAAGTGATTAAATGTTGAATTGTAAGTAAATAGAATACTTCTAAAAAGAGCATAGGCACCAAATTCACACTTCTGTGCTTGTTTTTTGCTTCATTTAAAAAACATTTTGACACATACGTGTCTTTAAAAAAATCTGTCTTCTCAAGAGGATGGTTTCCATTTGAGACCATGACTGATGAGTGTAGAAACTCAGTGCTTGTTACTATTTTTTGATATTTTTTGGCAGCGTATAGGGAAGCTTTCTAGCTCTTTAGGGAAGTGATTGAGGTTCATTGGGGTAATCTTTCTCGGTTAGCAGCGAGACGCTTTAAACGCCTGTTGTGTTCTCACCAGCCTGAGCCATTTTACACCATCCTCGCACCCACAGGCAACACTTGTGAGCATGTGTGTGTGTGTGTGTGTGTGTGTGTGTGTGTGTGTCTGTCTCACATACACACAAACACTCCCATCAGTCCCTTGCCTCAACCATCCACTTTTTCCCTCCATCACTTTAGTGACGTTCATCACTGGGCCATGACTTGTTGCAAAAATAAAAGGGCAAATCGACGGTGCAAGAGTTGACAAGGGCACAAGGGGGTTACAGCGTCGGCAAAGTAAGAGACACAATGAAAGACGATGAGCTTCTGTGTGAGGAGACTGTGCAGAACGTGTATAGTCTAGTACAATCTTTTAATCGTATTCTTGTTAGTCAGAGAAAAAGAAAGTGCTTCTTTGTTTTTACTCAAGTACCTATACAACAGATAATATTTGTATAGATAATTAGATAGACAGACAGACATAGGTAGGTAGGTAGGTAGGTAGGTAGGTAGGTAGGTAGGTAGGTAGGTAGGTAGGTAGGTAGGTAGGTAGGTAGGTAGGTAGATAGACGGATGCTGTATATCGATAGATAGATAGATAGATAGACGGATGCTGTATATCGATAGATAGATAGATAGATAGACGGATGCTGTATATCGATAGATAGATAGATAGATAGACGGATGCTGTATATCGATAGATAGATAGATAGATAGACGGATGCTGTATATCGATAGATAGATAGATAGATAGACGGATGCTGTAGATCGATAGATAGATAGATAGATAGATAGACGGATGCTGTAGATCGATAGATAGATAGATAGATAGATAGATAGACGGATGCTGTAGATCGATAGATAGATAGATAGATAGATAGATAGACGGATGCTGTAGATCGATAGA
>MU204266.1:433641-452648 GCA_017309775.1 Paedocypris sp. Pulau Singkep
AAGGTAATTGCATGTGGCACGCCACCGCCCTTTATACCAGCTGGTACGGGTCAAAGGTGGCATGCAAATTCATGCAGCCATTGAACTTGACTGTTCACTGGCCGGTTGGTAAGAATGAACGCGAATGGCTGACGCATCCGTTATCCCATAGTCAGGTCTCTGACTGACGTCGAAGTGACCTGACTATGAAAGGGAACTGGACGGTCAAAGAGAATTTTGATGTGGCTCCTAGTGGCCACATTGACAAATCTCACTTTACAATGGTAGCATTACAGTTAAATGGTAGCATTCTATACACTACTTCAAATGTTACAAATGTAGCCTTTATTCTTAAAAAGAAAAAAAAAAGCATATTACGTAATCAGACACCAGATATCAGATTAGGTTCAAGACACAGTTTAATCCAAGAAAGTGCTAGTACTTGAAACTGCACTTTTGTGCAAATTTCAAAATGAATATCAAGATGAGTGAAGATTTAAATGAATGGTTGATATCAAATAAAATTTTATTTGCCATGTACATATACATACATAGAATGACATGCAGCAAAATGCTTTTAATAATTGCCCTGCTTTTAAAAGGGAGGGGCCGGGGGTAAAGTTGGGAGTAGTGAAACGTTCAGGAGTAAAATGTGAAGAAAAAAAAAAACAATACAATAAAAATACTGTATTGTACTTTATAAATGCTGTATAGTGGGATAAGCTGTGGCTCTCTCTCGTAATAGTGTTACAATGTTGTATCCCAATGCTGTAATGACAATAAAATACTACTTCTACAATAAAATACAAAAATTAAAATACTATATAATAAAGTATAATATAAAGACTTAAAGTGGAAATAAAAATATGATAGAAATACAAAAAAGGTGTTGTATTTGATAGTGTTGTTGTTTTTTTCTTGAATGCCTGGTTAACCAAATATGATCTGCTTTATCACCACAGCAATTTACCACTTGCACGTTATGACAAACATAACACAAACTGGGTAAATTAGTTCTTTTAATCCCTTAAAGGATCAGGTTAAAAATTCTCCACGGTTTTGTTTTTTAAAATATCGTTTTGTTTATCTGTATGTTGAATGCTGATATCAGCCCCTTTCATAAAGTGCATTCCCGGCAAAATACTAGAATATTGCTTGATTGAACTCGTGTGAACAGACAATTGGCGGGAAATTTGTTGCCGGTGAATTGTCGGAATTCTGTCCTGCGTGAAAGCGGAACGAAGATTCCCGGAATACGCATGCAGAAGTTCCAAACGCGCTGACGTCAGAGCCAATCAGAACATTCTGGAGTTGGTCAAATCTCTCGCGCTTGCACACGTCCAGCCGTTTAAAAGGTGTCGCCAGCAGAGGTGTCAAGTAACGTAGTACTACTACTTCGTTACCTAACGAAAGTAGAAATTTGGCTTACTTTTACTTTTCTAGAGTATTAATTTTCCCGCTTACTTTCTACTTCTACTTCTTATTTTTTAAAGCAAATATCGGTACTTTCTATCCGTTACTTTTTCAAAACCAGCCGCATTACCGGATAGTTTTATTTCCGTGTTGAATCGATGTAAAAAAAAAAAACATCCGGACAAATCACGCGGGTAAATGATTGTGGTTGGATGAGACGTATAAACACGTATCATTCCGACGCCCTATTGGTTTTCGTAAGGTCTGTCACACCTGCGCATCGCGCTTTGTCGGCGAAAGAATGACGGAGAGGAGAGGAGAGGAGAGGAGAGGCGGCTTTATGGATTCGATTAGTGTCAATACGGTTAGAGCAAAAAGGCGCCGCGCGCGCACACACACCAACACCGTTAGAACAGACGCGAAAATGCGGGTAAAACGGCAAACGAATGTTCGACATGTGTGAGACGCAGTGACCGTGTGTATTTGTAAGGCGGTTTTCACAGTTTAAACTGTCTCAAAGCGCACAAAAGCTCACGTGAACACTGATAAACATTTTAGTTAGTGCTTTTGTGAGACTTTAAGATATATTATTTATCTTATACTAGATATAACGGAGATAATGTAATGTGGAAGCTAGATTTTCAAACATAAGAGTTCAAATTTAGGTCATTATTTCATAACATGTACATATTTGAAAATAATCAATTTTGTTACAAGTTTTTACAGATTTATCAACCTCCTGTGTGATTTAGTGTCTTGAGGCCACGCAGATTTGTAATTTGTAGCCAGCACAGAAGCTTTGTAATAAAATGCATTAATCTTCAATGTAACTACAACAATTTAATAGAACAATATAGTTCTATAATGCTATTTTTTGTCCTCGCATTACTTTTACTTTTATACTTAAAAGTAGTTTAATCAGTATCAGTAACGCTACTTTTACTTTAGTAGAATATTGGGCATTTTACTTTTACTTTCACAGAAGTACTTTTTGACTCTAGTAGTTCTACTTCTATTGAAGTAACAACAATGACTACTTTTGACAGCTGTGGTCGCCAGTTGATGATGTCACAGAATAGTTCGGGCGGATGAAGACATTTGTCACTGTGATGACGAGAATCATCATCACAGCAGCAGGTCAATGTTTGAAATGTTTACACTTCATTGTTTTATCACAATCAAACATTTTATTTGTTATATCACTGCAGAAAAGAAAATTCATACATTTTGGTTTAAAGGCTTTTATTGGAAAATGTAAGACACAGCAGACTTACCACTTTTTTGTGTTTGGGCAAAGAGGGGCGTGGCCTTTCTGTCTGCCATTTTATAGGTTGAGGATGATTCCATTTTGGGTAGAGGGTGATGGTGTTCAATTTGTGTTAAGCATGAGCCAAATGCATGGATTATGTTAATTCTGTGTATTTCAAAGTTAATTATTTAGCTAAGAGTTTATTTTTCATTTCTGCTTTTTAAATGATAAATATGTTTTGTATTTGAAAACGTTTTTTTTGATCATCTTGTCACCCCTCCAGCTCAGATAATGTAGGTTGGCCCAAGATTTGGCGGGAAAACTGGCCTACAAAAGCCAGGCCATTTTGACTGTGAGGGAGGGTGGGTTGGTGGGTGCAAACACATATTGCTCATGTTGACAGTTACTCCTGTCTCAAGGAGAGTTGTTCTTTTAGTTTATTTTTTTTGGAAAGTTTTTTTTCTAAATACATTTTTTTTGTTAAAACTTGTTTAACTCCTACCACTTTCCCTTGGCCCGACTCGGGGCACGATTATCACAGTCACCACATCAGAGAAACAGTTAGTGACGCCGTCACATATGAAACAATTACCGCCGTTTTCCACGTTTACCAAGATGCAGCAGTATGAAGCGTGTCGCCAGTTGATGTTCAAGTTCAAGTTAATTTATATAGCTCGTTTCTTAGTCCGAGACCAACGCAAAGTGGCTATGTGAAAAAGTCTTTAAAAAGAGGAATGTCGATTCTTTATGTTTTAAAAATTTGGGGGGAAATAAGAGTCAGTTAAAAAAAGAAAAATATGGCTGTTGTTGTTCAGACTATGGACTATGACCAGTTACCGAATGATGTCACCGAAAATGCCGGTATTTTGAAAACGCTGTGTGAATAGTTCCTTTCCGGTAAAATGCAGGAATGGCAGCGCTTGTGTGAACACTAATTTTCCTGCATTTTTCCGGCATTGCTGTGTGAAAGGGGCTATCAATGTTTGAGCTTTTCCGCTGTCAGGCATTTGTTTCGGACTTTTGGACGCGTGTGAGTGCGTCTAACGTTGCGTTAATCTGTTTGCCGTGTTCCTGAACGCTTTCCAAATGCACTCGTGTTCCCCGTTTGCTCATCTGCTTCTCGAACAAACATTGCTCAGCACCGCATCAGAAAACAAACGCATCCTCCACCAAACAGCACTTTATGATAAACACGCATGGAGTTGCTTGACCTGTGTTTGCGCTATATTGGAGGCGACTGGATCGATGTTATTGGCGTATGAGTGTGATGAGGAGAGCTGGAGTAAGAAGAGCACTCAGTGGGGCTCATCGACTGCAAAAAGCCCTTTCCCATGACTTCAGCGTGCATTTGGCCTTCGCTTGAAAAACACAGCAACAATCAGACGTCAAACTGATAGGGCTTTGTCAGAATGGCTGCAGGAAGTATGAATGAAGCTTTGATTAATCAATACCCGAGCCTAAAGACGGGAAAAGCATGAGATTTACAATATATTGTTTTTGTGTTGCAGTTTAAAAAAAAATGGTGCTTGGGTCGATTTGCGTCGTCTTGTATTTAACTTGTAAATGACGTGTGTATCATTCAAATGCATTGACTGTGCATCATGCTGCAACGTATAACCGCTCAGAAAGAGGTTTAAATAGAAAACTGCTCACATAATCGTTAGCCTTGTGTGTATTTTGCGATAACGTGTGAAATCGCATTTAAAGCAGGGATTTGAAAATGTTTTAATGTTTCCGAGAAAGGGAAGTTAATAAAAGGAACGCACAGCAGAGAATGTATTGATGTCAGAGGTTTTGACGAAAACAAATATACAGTAGCTGCAAGTAGCAGTTTTTGTATTATAGATCATAGTGTATATAGTATAGAGTATAATAAAGAGTATCAAGAAAAAAACTATTAAAATTTATGAATACGTTTGAGTGTGTAGGGAATAGAAGAAGACTAAATGAATGAATGAACAAACTAACCAATGTAAAACGAACGAATGAATACAGTTTATTGACCCCATAGTGGGGTAATTTAATTGCTGGAACAGCCGCTAGTAATTTTAGCAATATTAATAAAAAAACAGCAAATAGAGATTGTGAATAGTGGTCTACTTTGTGAACAATTCCTAGCATCATAGCAAAAAAACAAGAAAAAAAAAACACAATAAAGAGAATAAAAAGAATCTGCATAGTCGAAATCATAACACTTTTGGACCCATTCGTTACATTTGAGTAAAGTGATTAAATGTTGAATTGTAAGTAAATAGAATACTACTAAAAAGAGCATAGGCACCAAATTCACACTTCTGTGCTTGTTTTTTGCTTCATTTGAAAAACATTTTGACACATACGTGTCTTTAAAAAAAATCTGTCATGAAAATAACTTCTCAAGAGGATGGTTTCCATTTGAGACCATGACTGATGAGTGTAGAAACTCAGTGCTTGTAGCTATTTTTTGATATTTTTTGGCAGCGTATAGGGAAGCTTTCTAGCTCTTTAGGGAAGTGATTGAGGTTCATTGGGGTAATCTTTCTCGGTTAGCAGCGAGACGCTTTAAACGCCTGTTGTGTTCTCACCAGCCTGAGCCATTTTACACCATCCTCGCACCCACAGGCAACACTTGTGAGCATGTGTGTGTGTGTGTGTGTGTGTGTCTGTCTCACATACACACAAACACTCCCATCAGTCCCTTGCCTCAACCATCCACTTTTTCCCTCCATCACTTTAGTGACGTTCATCACTGGGCCATGACTTGTTGCAAAAATAAAAGGGCAAATCGACGGTGCAAGAGTTGACAAGGGCACAAGGGGGTTACAGCGTCGGTAAGTAAGAGACAAAATGAAAGACGATGAGCTTCTGTGTGAGGAGACTGTGCAGAACGTGTATAGTCTAGTACAATCTTTTAATCGTATTCTTGTTATTCAGAGAAAAAGAAAGTGCTTCTTTGTTTTTACTCAAGTACCTATACAACAGATAATATTTGTATAGATAATTAGATAGACAGACAGACAGACAGACAGACAGACAGACAGACAGACAGACATAGATAGATAGATAGATAGATAGATAGATAGATAGATAGATAGATAGATAGATAGATAGATAGATAGATAGATAGATAGATAGATAGATAGACGGATGCTGTAGATCAATAGATAGATAGATAGACAGACAGACAGACAGACAGACAGATGATAGATAGATAGATAGATAGATAGATAGATAGATAGATAGATAGATAGATAGATAGATAGATAGATAGATAGATAGATAGATAGATAGATAGATAGATAGATAGATAGATAGATAGACAGACAGATAGACAGACAGATAGACGGATGCTGTAGATCAATAGATAGATAGATAGATAGATAGATAGATAGATAGATAGACAGACAGACAGAAAGAGAGACAGACAGACAGACAGATGATAGATAGATAGATAGATAGATAGATAGATAGATAGATAGATAGATAGATAGACAGACAGACAGAAAGAGAGACAGACAGACAGACAGATGATAGATAGATAGATAGATAGATAGATAGATAGATAGATAGATAGACAGATAGATAGACAGATAGATAGATAGACAGGTAGACGGATGCTGTAGATCAATAGATAGATAGATAGATAGATAGACAGACAGACAGAAAGAGAGACAGACAGAGAGACAGATGATAGATTGATAGATTGATAGATATTTTCTAGAGTATTGGTGCATTTCGGGGCCACTGGCCTTTACTGTACAACATCTGTGCACAACCCTGATCGCATTCAACCTTCACTGACATTCACTGAAGATTCATACGTTCACGGAGAAGTCAAGATCAATTTGTCCTGAATAATAAGAAACGGCTTAGTTGGCTCAGTCGTTCATCCTTTCCCACCAGATAAATATAAGCGTGTCGGTAAAAGGTCTTTAATTTGAGCAATTTGCTGTCGGTCAGGAGGTGGCGTGGTGAGTGTTGGTGCGGGAGGTGAAAGAGCAGTGAAGCAAATGAGATGAGGCCTACAGATCAGATGAGACCGATTCTCCTGGAAAGAATGACAAAACTAAATAATTCAGCGAGTGATGCAATGGAGGAGAGAAAATGAGAACAGGAAAGCAAGATAAAACACAGAAGGGCGAAAGGTGACTACCTGAGGTGCAATAGTGTGAAAACACTGGTGGTTAGATTCCGGAACTTTAAAAGGTCTTTATTTGACAAACTCTTCCTACATGGGGAGGATTTCTAGAGTAGAAAAGTCCAAACTTTCATTTGAGTTGTCCACAAACCACCTGTATATCTTGTAATAAATTCCATGTAATTCCATGTAATAAAATAACTAGCTTGCAAATACCAACAATCTCTAAAACCTTCACAGGTAGACAAACTTTTACATATTTTGCACCAAAAATATGAAACTCTTCGACTAGCATGATCCAAGAATCAAAATTATTTTGTAAGTTTAAATCAAGATGGAAAACACATCTCTTCAATGAAGCATATTAATAACTGCAATAATAACAAGTTCAATGACTAATATTAACGTATAGGAAGGCTGCATAAGGTAGAAGCCTGGAACCAAACCTCATCTGCACCAAAACATCACAACCATTATTATTGTCTTAGGCAACTTAAAACCAATAGCAAACTAGGACACAGGTGAACAAGATACAACGTGACAAACTGTAGTAAAACAGGTTTTATCTATAGATATGTAATGTTCAATCTATACATTCAACAAACTTGTGCGTGCAAAGTCCAGGGGAATGAAATAACTTAACATACCCTACTACACTACCCTACTATAGCGCACAGAACAGCTTTTTGACCGTAATGGCTGAGGTAAGAGCAAAAGAAAACAATCTTAACAAGAAGCAGTGACAGTGTTAATCTTAACATTATTACGTTCATTACCGAGCGTAATTTTTCTCACAATCGACGGCAAAGACGAGAACTTCCTGCAGATTATTAATACTTTCATCTACTAAGAACATGCATCTTATCGCATATCCAAAAACTCTGATTAAACATTAATATCAACCATTAAAAGAAACTCTTCTCTAGATTTTTCCTTGTGAGTTTATTGTGATAATTAAAGAGAGGCCGACATGCCGCTTGCTAATAGTCTCGTTTCACTACCAGACCCTCATTAGAACAGCCAGACTCTTCGTTTACCATAATACCCATAAGTCTCATTTCTTTCAAATAAATGGCAGGGCTGCCATTTTGACTGTAACACGTTTTCTTTAAACTCATTAATTTCATGCATTGGGCTTAATTAAGGTCTTGCAGAAGCATATGCCCTGCCAAAGTGGAGCTGTTGAGTTAGTGGCTCAAACAAAAGCGTGTTTGCTTGTCAAATACATCTAAACAACAGTCTGTGATTTTCCTCGAGTTGCAAGGTGGAGTGTAATAAACCAAAGTTATTCCCGTGTGTGTGAAGAAATAGTACGTATTTATTTCTGGCGGTTTGTGGTGGAGGTACAGCATCCCCTAGCGGTCATTTGTTTCATTACACCCTTTGAATCTCCCGGTCTTTTTCGATTATAACACACCTGCTGTGAAAAAGCAAGAATTTAAAATTATGAACATAATTTACAGTATACGCTTCTGTATTTGTGAGCACTCGTCTGTGTTTGTGAAATATCCTGGTCTGGTTGTTGTTGTTTTTTGAATAGTCATTTTTTGAGAATTGCTATATTACTTAAAATGTTACATCTTTATTACAACATTAAATTCCACTGTCTCTTTTGTGTGTGTATTAAGCCCAGTGTTTTGCCTGGGATGATTTAAGATTCAGACTTATCTTCAATCAGTTCAAGTCAGTTCATTATACATACCGTGTTCTCTTTCTAAGGTTTTCCATTTATTATTTAAGTGATTCTACTACTGCCCTGAGATATAGTCACATTATTAAAAAAAAAATTTAATTAATTGAATTTGTCAATTAATAATAATAATAATGCTTTCGATTTTTCTACAGTCATCTGTATCATACAGTCCTCATTGATTTGAACTAAAAGACACATTGCTTTTTTTTCAATTTGAATGAGAGTTGACTGCAATTTGATCTTTGATGTGAAACCTTCAAATGCTGTAAATCCACTGCGATCTGGTCAAGACGACTACAAGTAGCAATCATCCCACCGGCCAAAGGTGACCACTCAGTCTCTTTGGGAAAAATCCAAAGGATGAGCGAATGGAAAACAAGGAAAAATACGAGCGCTTGCGGTTTACATAACAGCTTTTCCAGATCTGTTATGCAAGTCTTGAGTGACTGAGGTTTGTGGGACTTATTTTGCATTAAGCAAAACACAATTAAATAAACTAATTTAAAAATGAAAAAAAAAAAATAAAAAAATAATAACTAAAATTAGTTAGATGAGTGATATAAATCCAAAAGCTAATATTTTAGTAAATAAAAAAAAATCAACTTTAAACAGACAGACACACAGACAAATAGATAGACAGACAGATAGATATATAGATAGATAGACAGACAGACAGACAGATGAGTATTTTAGACTGAAATAAATTAACAGGGCCCGAAAGATTAGGTTGGCATTCAAGTATATGTGATTTAGAAATAAAAAAAGATAAACTAAAATAAAGTTGGTGACAGTAGTAGGTCACCAATCTTAGATATAAAGAAATTTAGCATAACGTCCATAAAAAAGAAGTATCTTTGGAAAGTCTCTTGAGTGTGCATCTGTGAATAATTCCTCAAGGCTTACAAAGCTCGGCTCTGCAAAGCCATCAGGGAAGCAGAAAGGCTCTGGAGATCTGGAAGCCACAGAAGTGACGTGTGAGTTTTGAAAGCTGCAGGAACAAATCGTGGTTGTAGAAAGTTGGAAAGAATAGGCCAAAATCTGTTGGGTAGCCTAAAAAGTTTGACAGCCAAAGTCTGGACATCTGAGAGTACAGTCACGTCCAGATTTACGGAACCACCATTTCTTTCAAATGAAAGAGACGGGGTAGATCTAGTGCAAGGTGTCTCAAGCCGTAGTAGCGACTTCCACAGACTCAAGTTCCCTCAACCAGACAATTATTCATATTGAATTGTGTAAAGTTTACTAAGAGGTTTAGACTAGACACAACTCAGTAGAAGAGGTTTACCATCCTGAGTCCTGATGGCCACGTTTGTGTACTGACCTTCACAGAATTTTCCCACCTGCTGTGTTAAACCCTGACGTGCTAAAACGAATCAACCACATTGTCGTGGTGTTAGAGCCCCCTCTAGTGGCGTCCGATCATCGAGGCGTACTTTGCAGATATAGCAAAATGGCGGAGAATAGGTAAGACGTGTCGCTTTTGTTAGAACACGAGAGATAGATGAAAATAAATATTTAGTAGTAACATATGACAATCACACTCCCTTTAATATCTCAACAATAAATCATGTAAAAAAAGTTAAAAAATTGATGCGTTTTTACACTTATTTACACTAGACGTTAAATAGTACCTGCAAACATACTTGAGTACATACTTGAGTACCTAACTGTAAACACTGTGGACTGTAAACATTACAAGTTACAAGTCAGACGAGAAGACGAATAAATGATTTAAAGCATCCAGTACCATCAGCATCCTGCAGGTGGCGATAACGCCTCATCTACCCAAGAACTTAACCGTGGTTGAAATAGATTCCGACTTGTTGAGAACAATCAAATTGTAATGAGTAACAGTAAGTGTAGTGGAGTAAAGAGTAGATATACTCAATTAAAAATTGAGTCAGGTAGATAGTAAAAGTTGCTTATATTTTTGATTTTAAGTATTTCAGTATTTTTTTTAGTGATTTTATTTTAGTATTTTAGTAAGTATTTAAGTACCGAAAATACTCAAGCAAACTACCAAAGTCCATTTACTCAAGTACTTAACGCCACTGCTCTGTTGTGAGGTTACTGAAAAGTACTATGAGCCAATAGAAGGTCCCTCAATCTTAGATCTCCATTCTTTTATGGGATGGAACTAGATTTGCATTGGCTGAGATAAGCAAGGACCCTGATGAGCACATTCAGACCAAACGTCTTAAGACTCTTCTCACTCTAAAGTAACGTCAGCCATCTATTAGTGCTTGGTATTCGGACCTGGGCATGTGCAAGCTTTACAGAACCCTATAGAAGAAAGTCTGTGGTGTTTGGTCTGCTGACTACGTCTCTGCACCGAGCTGAGAGCTTTAGAAGCTGAATTACACACCACCAAACAAATCTACAAACCCACTTTCTCATCTGTCCGGATTTCAGTCATCTCTGAGGAACTACAAGGTCGCTGGAATAGAGTCAAGTCTGCGATAAATGTGGCACTGAAGCATTTATGTCAACACTGCCAGCGTCATCAGACTTCATCTTCCTTCATTCATTCTTTCCTTCCCTCCTTCTTTTCTAAAACACATAAGTTAGCATTTTAGCATTGCTCAGTAGCACATGGCATCATTACTTCATCGAAAACATCAGTAGGTTCCTTATCAAACATCTAATATCAACCACAGATAAGGAAAAAAAATTGATATTCATTCCTTTTCATAGATTTCATTCCCTTTCAACAACAAACAGATGCTCTTGAGAACAGCACAAGCTTTAGTTAGAGTTTTATTCCGGTTTCTGTGCACATCACGTAAGACATTTTAAGTTCCAGCTAAACGTACAGTGGCACCTTGGCGTAAAAGTCAATCATTGCACAAGTTTATGAGACTAGTGAGTCATTAACTGGTCAATCTTTTAGCGCGGTTACACAAAAAATTATAACGCTGCTACTAGTTGGAGAAATGAGCAGCAAAGTTACAACATCCAAAATGCTCTTTCGTTCTTTTCTTCGTGTAGAAAGAAAAGGCTAATAGAGTCCATGTAGGTTAAAGGCTCATATTCCTGTTTGTTTGATTGTTTAGTTATTCACAATATTTGATATTAGTATAAAATTTTAACTTATTTCTTAACGTGTGGGATTAAGGGCATTTTAACTTGTTTCATTTTGGAAAATGAAGGTCAAGGCATCACTGTAGAGTAGTACCTCTCTTTACGAAATGAATTAGTGCCGACAGAAGTTTTGTAAAGTGGAAATTTTGTAAAATGGGCTGCATTTTGCATGTAAATCCAATGTATATTTGGCATTTGGCAACATTTGGCATCGTATAGTCAAATAATTTTGTAAAAAGAGACTATATTTTCTCGACGTCGCCCTTAGCAGAGTCATTCGTAAAAGCTATGGACTATTAATGAATGCCAAAAATGCAACACTAAAACAATCTCTGTGATAATTAGTTATCGGATTATTATTTAAAATTGATAAGACGTCCCAAGAAAGTAAGATAGCATGTTTTTTTTTCTTTTTACCTTTGTGTTTGTGTATGTGTGTGCGTCCACATTTGCACAAAAAGTTACAGCAAAACCACGCACATGCAACAAGCACACTTCCATCGTTTAAGCCTATTATTGTATTTATTTGTATGAATTAAAAATGACTTTAATAATTCTAAAATGCCCTTTAATAATTTAAAAATTAATTTAAAAAATGCAACCAAAAGTACAGTACAAAAATGCATATGCACATTTGAGAAACCGATGCTGGAGTTATTGTCTGAAAGAAACTGGACTGATGCGGTCCAGCTCAGAACATCAGTCCTGGAAACAGGCTCCAAACAAGCTGATGGAAATGCTTTTCATCCTGATGTTGGACCGAAAACATCTCAGAAGCTTCCAGTTCAGCAGTATTCTCTGTCCCAGTTATCCATGACAAAGGGATTAAAGCAAGACTTTTCCAGTCCGTTGGCTGACAGGCTGATGTGCTGCTCTTGCTCTTGAAGTGAAGTGATGTACCATAAGTCCTCAGGTCCATCCAGCTCCAGGATCTTCTGTGTGAGCTGAAGCTTCTTCTCCATCAGCCGACGCCTGAACTTAAACTCCACAATAGCTTTTGTGTAACCGTTTAGAGCCGTCACTGCAGATCCCATGCAGGTAGCAAATGATCCCCAGGCCAAGCTGAGAGAAAAGTGCGGAGGAAGAAGAAAAGAGGAATGAATGATGCTTCACCTTCACCTGGTGTAATTGTCTGAAGCCCTTTGATCAGACGTCTCTTCTCTTCACTTGAGGACGCGTTTGATCATATGCTAGTCAAGGTTAGACACTGCACTTAAATTAACACAAAAATTGTGTTTGTGCGTGTGTGTGTGTGTGTGTGTGTGTGTGTGTGGCAAGATGTTTTTACTATTGTATACTTGTTTTGAAAAGAGTGTACTTGTGTTTTTATCTGTGAAGCACTTGTTCAATTTTAAAAAGGGTCTCAACAAATAAATTTACAGTTAAAGTGTGTGTGTGTGTGTGTGTGTGTGTGTGTGTGTGTACATTTAAGGTCATAACATGAAGTACACGTATGACATGGAGAAGAAAACAGAGATGCTGTATCAAAAAGATGCTTTAAGAGAATGAAACGACTTAGTTGAGTCACAAATAGGAAAAAATATTACTATATAATAACATGTTGTTATTATAATGTTATATGTCATCTTATAATGTGATTTTTAACACAACATTCTTATCGCCAACCTAGAAAATGGGTTGTTTGAGGTCATACGTAGAAGAAAAGTGATGTGAAATGTCTTACAAAAACATGGCAATTATATTTTAGTACGTTTTTAGAGCAATTATCATCTTCAGTCTCACACAAAACATCATTGCAGCACCAAAAGTGCATAACCTCTATTATATTTGTACAATTGCAGAATTCACAATATGTTATGTGAGACTGGAAGTGTGTTTCTATGAAAAAAAAAGTGCAGTTTAAATATTAGGCTTTATATTTAAGCAATATAAAGCTTAGACTCCACATTGTAGTCATAATTATTATATTAGCAAAACGGGCTGTTCAAAGCATGTTTTTTTGTTAAAGTTTCAATCATTTCATCAGTAACTCATGCTACAATGCACATTAGACCCAAACAAGAATTTGTCTCGGGTTCTCTGTTTGATTGAAACATTTTTTTTATTATTCAATTTTTGGAGCAGGTTGTCAATAATAATAAAGCATAAACAAATTAAATAGTTATTTTGTGAATTATTCAATATTGATTAGAAGCAAAATCCAAATTTCAGAAAATATCCATATAATGGGCAGGTAACTTGTGTGAATTTACCTTGTTATCCGATTAGAGTTTCTCAAGATTTTCTAAAACAGTGAGGGTCAAGCCTAAAAACACAGCTTAGGTGCCGGGCCAAACAAGACAAAATCTAAAACTCAACGCAATAAAATTAAATGTTGGTTTAAATTCATATAGATAAAAACAAGCAGAAAAAATATTTGAGAATAAATACTTTTGTACATCAAATAACTTGTGTAAATAAGTGTGTTTGCAGTACACAATACTGCAAATGCAAACTATGTAAGTTAGAAATATGAAAATGCCACAAAAACTTTTTTTTAAGTGAACAGTACAAACTATACAATTATATTTTATACAAGCCAAGGCGACTAAAGCACTGCATTATGGGATTTGTAGTTTGTGCTATCGGCGACAAACCAAATATTTCCATTAATTTCCATAAACCATTAATACCAATAATAGCAGCTATAAAATATACATAACATATAAAAAGATCTAGCGGGCCTTGTATAACGATATATTTGACACATTTCTTCTAAAAGAATCATTTAAAAATCTTTAAGGAATAATATTAAAAAAAAAAAAATAAAACCTGTTGGCTCTGTATAAACACAATAGTGCGGTCGAATATCTAAATCCTTTAATCCAAAGACTACATCCTTCTATGAAGTAAAAGCCAAAAACTTACATTGCTTCTTGCAGCTAAATTCACAAATATATTTTCCTATTAAAATGCATAACTTTTTTTGTGCGCTTTGAGACAGTTAAAACTGTGAAAAGCGCCTTACAAATACTCATTATTATTATTATTATTATTATTATTATTATTATTATTATTATTATTATAACTAGACTCACAAATATGACCAGCTGTAGTCCCATGTTTTCGGTCTCCAGTCTTCTGGGCCCATACTGACCGCTAACTGGAAAGCTGTAGTAAACATCATGTGCGCCACCATCCCAAGGAGGCCTGTGGTAGATACAAGGCTGGAGTTACTAGCCAGAAGTTTCACATAGACATGTACTATTCATTTCTTTTAGTTCAAGTCCACAAGATGGCGACACTGATCAATAAAATAAACATAGGTACGAATCTATAATTCACATTTTATTATATTGAAACATTTGCAAACATGCACATAATTACGCGCTTTTTTTTGTCAACGTGTAATAAGGAATGCACGTGAGTTTAACAGATGCTGTGAACTAACAAATACTCATAGTACATACACATATTGTTAAAGGCTGTCAAGGATATTGGATGACGGACCCACGTGTACAGCATGGACACAACGTTTTTAATTCCAAAAACAAGGTCAGGCAGGCAAGGGTCGGTACACGAAGATTAGGGACAGCAATGGTCAAGCAAAGGGAGTCCAGGAAAACAAGCATAGGTCAAGAACAGGATCAGAATGGGACAAAATCACTAGACAAATTGGGTAAATTGAGGCAAGAGCAATGGTCAAATCCAGGCAAAGCAAGACACATAAACACGGACAAGGCAAGATATTAAATCAACTAGATGACAGGTAATGAACACTGACAATTTGGAATAAAGTGAAAGAATAAAGTGACGAGCAGGTGATATGTAGATATAGATATACAGGACATGATTACAAACGGACAAAAACTGGACCGGAAGAAACAGACAAAATTGCTGAGAAGTTTCAAAATAAAGGTCTGATTGAGTTGTCTATGAGCCAAAAAGAGTAAAAAAAGACTTAAATCATGTAAAATTATCTGCCAAAGGGGTGAATTTTTTACTTGGTAAGACGCTTGAAACAAGCAAATTATTTCACTCTTAATTCTAAACTACTTGATCTTGTATGGAAAAAAAAAACGTGACACGGATTTATTGTGTCATTTCAAAATATTTTTTGCTTGACAATAATTATTTTTTTTGCAGTGAAGTGAGTGTAGCTCAACCCAAGTTGTTGAACAATGTAAGAATTAGTTTTATACACAAATGTTTACACTCTTGAATGTAAGATCCAGATCTAACAAAACATGTTATTTTTGGGGCTAAAATATAGGAAAGCCTTCTTTTTTCCAAGAAGAGAAGATTATAATTTTTTTTTTCATAGGATCTTCTACATTGTCAACTGTTATTACAGTTTTATTCTACAATGACTCCACTTAGTAGAATACTTTTAGTCACTGGGATTAGAATATTCTAGAGGGAGGGGGGTCTCCGGTGGTCATGTCACGTCCCAAAACCTCTACCCCCACGCACCAATCCGATTACAGCAGCAAATCACTGCTTTGTTGACACATCTTCAACATTCGGACCAGAGCAATGAAGCTGTTTTTCTAGCAGACGATTCCATTAACCTGCCACCCCTGAGACTCAGTTTGCCTTAAGAGACTTTGCCTCAATACGTGCTTTTTATTCTACTAGAACAACTTGGGTAAATGTCAATGGGGATTCTCAGATTCAGGAGAAAAAACATAAAATATTACTATATTTTGTTAATACTGTAAATTGATTCTGAAGATTTTATATAGATCAGTTAAAATGTGAGTACTGAGAATGCTTGTGTCAAATAAAGATGTGAAAAAAAAATGTTTCTGTTGAAAAAAAAAAATGTTTCTGTTGAACATTTCTGGTTAAAAATACAATTTTGTTTTTTATTTAACAAACCTAACTTGTCACTTGTATCGTTTTCATATCGTTTTATTTGAATAATAGATAACAAAAAGTCCATTCTAGTGGTCAGGGCTTCATTTCCCAAGATCCTTTGCTCTTCAGTCAGACTCAGAGCAATTGTTTCAAGCTCAGGCCTGTTTCAAGCTCTCTGTTTATCTGACGCCGTGTGAAGAGGAAGGATTATTATCCCCTGTGCTGTGACCGAGTGTTTTGATTGTGTCTGTTCTTTGGATGTTTTTTACTCCTTCCTCGTGTTCTTCATTTGACTGTTTTGACTCTTACTGCAACGACACATTGGACTCGCTCGTAGCCGGTTGCGCTAAGCTAAGCAAAGCGGTCGTGGTTTGTTGTCTCTGGTTGTTTTAATATAAATTATTGTACTGTATTTAGCTTAATCTTACTTTTTTCCAGTGTTATTTTGTCTCTGTTAAGTGTTGCAGCGTGTCTAGAGTTTCTTTATTTATCTTATTGAGCCAATAACAGCTTTTACTGTAGCACGTCTACCGACGGACCATTGTTTAACATTATATAGACGCACACACGCATAAAGACGACATGCTTCTGTTTATTTGTGATTGTTCCTGACTTGAAATACAGAACAATGCGTGCTTATATTTACGTGCATATTTGAAACTTGCGATTATAAGCACCCCCTAGTATTTGAGCGTCGAAATTTCTAAAAAATGGATGCTTATATTCGTGTAAATACAGTATTTTTTTACGATGAATGCAGTTTTTGAAGTGAACCGTGTTTTTGTGTATTGGAAGTGTTTAAAATAGCCAACTATTTTATTTTCATCCAAATGTGTTTGTCAAGGACCAAAGGATGAAACAAAAACGAATTCCCCATGCGGATCAGTAAAGAATCTCTGATTCTGATCAGGACTTATCAATATCTTATTGTTTATTTTGGTTAATCATCACATAAAAACATAATTTCTTTTAAATATAATATATTTTGGTATTATAATTCCAATTGAGTAAAAATGTTCCATCATGTCCTGTATTTTTTTTCTATTTTTTATAATATTGACATCAACAAAAAGTTCAGTATGTGTGTGTGTGTGTGTGTGTGTGTGTGTGTGTTTAGTGTGTGTGTTGTTTAGTGTGTTGCTGAGAGAGAAAAGTCTAAGCTTCTCTATAGAACACAAACACTGTATATCCACACTCTCCTAATCTGGAGCAGAAGTGCTTTGTTTTGCAGAATCATCAAGTTTGATGAATTATGCTGTACGTCAGTCTGAGATATGAATTATGACACAGCTGTGGTGAGCAGCGCCGTGGCTTTGCTGACCAATCTTTGCTCTCGTAATACATTCTGAACATGTGGTGCAGTTGGATTTGTGCTATTAATCCCATTTCTGTTTCACTGGGCGAGCTGAGGGACTGGTTCAGAGCTGCATGCAGATTTCCTCTTTGGCAAAAGAGTGTTTGCTGGAATACGATTTTTAAGAATTCCGTAAAAAAATGTAATGTTTGATGTAATGTTACAAAAAAATTTAATGCTACAAAAGAAATATCCATGTAAAAAAATGTAATGTAAAAAAAAATACATAAAAAATGTAATGTGATGTAAGCATTTAAAAATGTATGTTATTTTTTTTTATTCACGTTTATTTTTATGTGTTATTTAAATAGGGCAACCCTATTTTCCATTTTAGATTGTCATTTTTCAAATTTGCATGCAAATATGAGCAACACGTTGTCCATATTTCAAGTCAGGAGCAATCACAAATAAATGAAAATACGTCTTTATGTGACGTCTTCCTTATGCACTTCTGGATTGTGTCCTGATTTTAAATATATAAATAACAAATTTGCCTGAATGACCGGAAAAAAAATCTTAACTACGCATTGACACAACAGTGACTAAAAAACACTTTAAGAAAAAATAAATAAATAAATACAATCACAAAACAAACTGGCCTGTCTGACAACTCTACAGAGAGGAAACCACAATACACCCATATATGGACATAGCAAGTGAAATCATAGCACCCCCTACAGGAGATTGTAAATCTACTAAATCAAATGTAACGTTATAGTTTTTTTTAGCAATCAATCAAGTAAAAGAGTCACAAGTCAGGTTTGTTAAAATAAATTTAAAAATGCATTGTTAAGAGTAATATTTAGCCAGAATTTTAGGTTACTGGACAATCGGGACATCAAGAAAGTAAGGAGGTGCCTTATAATGGAATTTTTATTTTGTGCTTAAGAAAATCAGCGTTCTTGTATTTGCATAATACATATATTACATATATTATATAGAATACGGTATGTGTTATTGTGTGTGTATATGTACCATAACTTTAGATGGTAATATGCATAGATCATAAGCTTCTTTTGGTGAACTAGACCATGGCTTAAATTGTAAACCTAAATTCATGAAAAAGGTTCAGAGGACCAGAGATGAAGGGATGTGCTACCTGACAGAGCGGTGCAGACCGCTGCGAACGCATTGACCTTCAGGCTCTTTATAAAGTTAAAGCAAGGACACATCTCGATCACCATCAGAGCTCCACCGGTGAACAGCAGAGAAATGTACAAACACTCCGCCACAATACACAGCCACAGCACACCTGAGAGAGAGAGAGAGAGAGAGAGAGAGAGAGAGAGAGAGAGAGAGAGAGAGAGAGAGAGAGAGAGAG
>MU204266.1:452748-471456 GCA_017309775.1 Paedocypris sp. Pulau Singkep
GAGAGAGAGAGAGAGAGAGAGAGAGAGAGAGAGAGCGAGAGAGAGAAAGAGAGAGAGACAGAGATGAGAGAGAGAGAGAAAGAGAGAGAGAGACAGAGATGAGAGAGAGAGAGAGAGAGAGAGAG
Organism: Paedocypris sp. Pulau Singkep; assembly: GCA_017309775.1. NCBI lineage: Eukaryota > Metazoa > Chordata > Actinopteri > Cypriniformes > Paedocypris > Paedocypris sp. Pulau Singkep. The sequence continues at coordinate 452,874 of MU204266.1, forward strand.
AGAGAGAGACAGAGATGAGAGAGAGAGAGAGAGAGAGAGTGGTTGTAATGTTATTAGCACTTATACAGTTTTAGTATAGTAAAATAATGGTAAAGTACAATTAGCCAATGAAATGTAACTTTTTTTTTTTACCAGGTTTTATTAAGAGTAAAATGTAAAAACTTGATGTGTTCACTCTATTCTAGATTAAATGACAGTTTTGCGTTAATAATAGAGTAGCTGTAACTCACACGGATGACATGATAAAAATATAATTCGACATACAGACAGAGCCCTTGTCTTGTCAAACCAGGCTCCGCATTTCATTCACCCAATCAGAGAAGTGGACACACGCCCACACACACACACAGGCAAACACACGCGCACACACACACATTTCTCGATGTTAGGCTGCAAGTGTTTGCCACTGTAAATGTTGTAAATGTTCTTATTGTTCACAGATGTAACATGTGACATTTGTTACTTACCCACCTCTTTCATGTTCAGGTGCGATTTCTAAAAACTGCTTACAGTTGAAACCTGTAAATCAGAGAAGATACTGTAAATTGTAAATTGGTGAGATCGTCTCAGGTACTCAGGCCAATTCAATATTAAAAATATTTTTCATTATTTCATTATCACTTTAATGCCTTTACATTATATTAAAACAAATAAATATTGATTTTATACATTTGTAACACACTAAATAACATTTATAATTAATTACTTTTTGAACTTAGATTTGTATTAGGTTTTCTTTTTAATTGAGCCAACTCAAACATTTTAAGATGGCATATCAAGCAAAATTCATCCAAAATTGCCAGGGTTTTTTGTTAAGCCGTTATAAATGCACTTATAATGATGCATGTAACGCACATTTCGAACCGTATTTACAAGCCTGGTTTATGTTCAAATAAGCAAATAGAGACGGCAAAAAAAGTCTCAACTGACTTATCTTCATTATTCAAGTTTACTGAACTTAGAAAATTGAGTTAATCACTCTCTGTCAATTATTTAGTCATCAATTTAATCATTAAAATGTGAATTTTCAGGATGATTGGAAAGTAAAGTAGTGTGGTATCTAAATAAATCCCTATGAAAATGTCTTCAAAATTTACTCAATCAATTCATTAGGTCAACATTATTTTCATTATTTCAGTCTTAATTTAATGCCTTTTCGGCATTTTAAACATGCATTTATTTGTTATGAGGTGTGTTTACATTATATTAAAAACATACAATATTTAGAATTTCTATTTCTGTAACACACTAAAAACTATGTATAATGAACTTTAAAAAAATTATCAAATTTCTCATTTAAAATTTATCTTGTGACAAGCAAACTTGTGAAAACTGTTCTTTCAAGCCTAGTTTAAATCAAGACAACCACACAGTCTCGACTGACCTATCTTCACTCGTTTAAGGTTTTCTTTTTAATTGAGCCAACTCAAACGTTTTAAGTTTGTTGTTAAGCCGTTATAAACGCGCTTATAAAGATGCATGTAACGCACATTTCAAACCGTATTTACAAGCCTGGTTTATGTTCAAACAAGCAAATAGAGAGGACAAAAAAGTCCCTGCTGATTTATCTTCATTATTCAAGTTTGAAGAACTTAGAAAATTGAGTTGGTTCAACAAAAGCTTCTAGCCTTTCAGTTGAACTTCCACTGTAGCACATTAGAGTGTCCCCTACTGTAAAATCCAATGTAAAATCCCCCTAAAACCTCAAGCGTGAGTAAGCCTTCAGACTCTCACCTATCAAATCCACCGTTTGCTCACAGGAAAACCAGATGCCCGTGTGAAACTTCCTCATGAGGAACTTCTCCTCGCCGGTCTCGTAGATGTACTGCACCAGGCGCGTGTCATTAACGTTGGAGCTGTTGAAGTGGATGCAGTAAGTGCGCTTGACGTTCCCCGGCCCAGTGCAAAAGGGCTTCACCACCTTCCTGGTCCCCTCGCACCAGTAGCTGGTGGTCACGGCTGACACCGCCAAGGCAAACGCCACGTAGTTGAGCGTGAGAGCCAGAGATGCCCTCTGAGCGCGCTGTATACCCATGCCTCTCCAGAAAGCACGAGGAGACAGGATCCCTGGCTTCAGACATTCACGCTTTTTGTCTGGTGGGAGCTCTGCAGGCTTGTCTGGAGATCCTGGTGGCTCCCGAGCTCAGGTCCGTCTGTGATGCCGCCGCTCTTCGTCCCATCGCTCCACCATCTCATCACTCCCTCTCCCCACTCGGATTCCTCCCACTGATCATCTCAAAGGGCAAATTACACGCGATCCTTTTTTTTTTTTTCCGATTTCTCTTCATCTAAACCCATAGCTTATTTTTGTGAGCTCAGCCATAAAAAAAGATTAGCAATCTGATTACTCCTCAATCTGCTTGCCATAGCATGTGAGTGGGGATTCCCGTTTTTTACTGAATATTATGTCATTTTTTTTTTTTATTTTTTTTTAAATGTACTGTTTTGAGAGCTTTTTGTAGAAAAATGTGCCAAATACTCAAAATGTTTTGATTTTGATAAATGATATTTCTGCATACAGTATGCAGTGTTTTACATTGAACATGTTTAGAAACAATAATGCCGTATGTTGCTATGAAATGGTAAAGTAATTCATGTGAAGTCATTTGATAACAACAATTTCTCATTCTGAGGAATTACATCGGATATTGCAGTACTATAAATAATGTATATTTTGTGCATTTTGCTGTCAAAAAGAATCTTAAAAATATATACATTTTATAAAAAATATACAAATTAAATATACTTAAAAATGTATACGTATATATAATGTATTTTATAATAATATATATAATAATGTTTATTTAATGCATTTTGCTTTAAATAAAAGAAACTTGAGAATCTTAATACAAATGAATGTAAACTCAACACAAAATACACGCGTGTTTAAGTACTGTAGTTTAATTTAGTGCATATACAGTATTATATAATTATAACAATGTATTATTTTCATGTTCAAGAGTTTTCCATAAAAAGTGGAATACAATATGATATAAGCATGGCAATAATGTAAAGTTAAAAAATTAGGAAAGAATATCAACACATATTAATTATAAATTGTGAACTTGAGAACATTTATTCAAAATGATAATGTAGAAACACGTCAGCTTAGTTCTTCCTTACATTCCGTCAGTTGCTGAGTTGACACATTCTGTTGAATGAGCTTTTCTGTCTGTTAACTCGCAAGTCGCTGAGTTGTAACATCTCTTCATTCTCATCGCGGCTGGATTGTGATTCCCGTGCGCGACAATCTGGCATCCCACTTCCGCTCCGCGACATTTCGCAACTTCACATCCACTGACGCGAATGGAAACCGTCACAGTTGGTTGCGTCGCGCGTAGAGGTATCAGTTTCTCGCGGCAGTGATTGTTTGCATGTTCTCTTTCTTTTTAGCGAAGTGCGGCAAATATTGTTCACAATGCTTTTGTTCAATCTACGAAGTTATCTGGCAACGTTATAAAGTGAAACTCTTCATCTAAAAGTCCATTCATTGAGCGTAAAAAAAAAATGAAGTGAGCAATAAATACTGAAAGTGAAAAAAAAACTGCAACAGTGGTTAATGGCGATAATAAAGTTTGACACAACAAACAAATGTAATTAATTGTACGAGTTAACGCATTAACATTGACAGCCCTAATATATATAATATGAATTTATATTTATTATTTTATTTCTATTTAAGATTTTTTTGTACAGCAAAATGCATATATACATATTTAAAAAAAATGCTTTATTTAAATATATTTAAAAAAAACAATTTTTTTTATTGTTTTTTTATTTTTTTTATAAACGCCCACCAGCTCAAAGAACAAAACCCTTCTTTTAACATTGCTGTTAAAAAAAGGAAATCATTTACTGGCAGGTGCTGTTTGATAGGGAACGTTCAGCATTAAGATGTAATTATTTCAGCGCAGGTTATGTAATGCAGAATCCTGCGCTTCATCTGGACGTGTTCTTGAAGATAATAAGAACCGTGTGTGTCCGGAAACGTTTTGTTTCGTACTAACAAAATCCGTGTGCCGGAAAAATGGGTCACACATGCACGCAGTTGAAAAGAAACGCGGCGAATCAGTCAAAACTAATATTATTAAAATACAAGCTTGGCTCCACCTGTCGTTAAATTTGATTCTCTTAAAATGTAGGAGACAATTCTAGACTGTTCAAATGGCTCGATGGCCGAAGCCTACGCATTCAGACGCTGCTGTGCACCACAGATGAGTCCTTTGTAACATGATATAATCTTACCGGATAAGGTAGATGTCAACATTGAAATGATGTCGGACAACCCGTAATCTCTGAAAACCAAAACACAACTATGCAATGTAAAAAGTTAAAACCATGGCCTAGACTAAATTGAATGCGGGCTCAATTGCAGTAAGGATTAAAGTGTTTTGTGTGCATTGAATTACTGTTTACCAGGAAGACAGATCCATAAGAACACATCCATGGACAAAATATGTACCCAATATGAAGAATAATCAAATCTCTTGCCACGCCAACCAATATTGAGAGAAGCTAAATGTAGGTTCCATGAATGATGTAATCCATAATCCATATGATTACCATTAGCATTTAGCATTCCAAATATGAAAACAGACTTTTTTTTTTTAGCAGTTTTTTGAGCAGTTTGTCTGTCATTGTCGGGCAGAAGGTGTTGCAGATGAGATAAAGATTATCTGAGTCTTGTCCTACTTAACAAATGGCCAAATATTTCCGCTGTATAAAGTGCGGGACGTGACATCAGACGCTGCGGCATTATCCTTCACTCCTGATCTCATACACAGACTCTTCAAATCTGTTTTACCAAGCGTTTTAATTGTGATTTTAAATGACCCACTTCTATATTGCTTGGCGATGTACTACATGCTTGGAAAAAAAATAAATGAAGAGGAAAAGTTAATCAGACTTAAGTCAATCAAATACATTTTTTTCATTTAAATTGTAGAAAATCTAAAGCAGTTTTGTGATATGTCATTTCAATGTCAATGATTTCAGAAATAATCCGCTCGAGAGGTTGAATGTCAAAGGTCAGAGCAGAACCACGCTGTCCACTCGGACGGCAAATTTGTTTTAATTTATTGAACCCACGAAACTGATTCCAACAATAATCCGTACATGAATATCCCTAATGTCAAATTGCTTTTTTTATATTTACCAAAGTACATGTTGTGCTCTGTATTGTTTCTGTATCTGTCGAAAACTAGATTGTTAATGGAATCATTTTGAAGAACTATGTGCTTATTAATCACTAATTTTGATTGAAGTAAAAAATAGCAATCAATTATGTAAATTGATCTTTTCAACCAAACAATAGACAATTCACTCCACTTTTTGGCAACAAAAGTCGAAAAAAGGCAACTATTGATTCTTTTAATTATTAAAAACTATGCAGTGATGGCTGAACACAATCCCAGAACACAATCCCACAATCCTCAGATCCTCCACAATCCCACAATCTTGGTCAAACAGACACACACACATTCACTTTGTAAAAAATGCACATGAGGAAAAATGAGACAATAAAAAACAAAATGAGTAAAAAAGACTTTAATCAAGTAGAATTTTCTTGAAGCAAGTAAATTAATTGTTCACTCTTAATTCTAAGCTACTCAATTTGTCTTGTATGTCAAAAAACAAGCCTTATTGTGTAATTTTTCGATTTTTTTGGCATGTCGAAAATTTATTTTTAATTAAGTTCACCCGAATGCATGTTATTGGTCAATTGGTAGATGTAAACAGACACCCAGAAGAAACCCATGTGTCACCATTCTAAGGCTGTGAACAATGTAGAAGACAAAGGTTGCAACAGAAACAGGTTTAAAAAAAAAGGACAAAAAGTACAAACCAATATGGCATGAGAAGCAGACTATGGCATAACACTGCATGCAAGTCCGCCACTTCAATACCCATCAGCCGTCCGATCTCCAGCTCTAAACACGGCATTAGTGCCCGCAGGTGTGCGCTGGAGATTATTCTCAGGTGCTTGATAACGTCCTTGTTGCTTCCCTCAACCGCCAGTAGAGGGTGCCATGGACCTTACACTATGCCAGCTGCCCTCAAACTTTTTCCCCTACCTGGAGGCAACAGCAAAACCTGTTGGCCACAACGCACCACTTGCAATTGTTTTTTTGTATAAGTTGTCAGAGTAAACAAACACCATTTCACATTGTTACTGAAAATAAGCATGCAAATGTAATTAGTTTGCAATGTTTTGTTCTATTTAAATATCTTGCAATGGCATTTAAAAATATATTTCAGTTTTATTTATTAGAAGCGACAGGGACATGTAAATCGCAGTATTTGCAACAAATGGTGAAATTCTGTGACAATGAGCATTATTCCATTGACAGAGAAGGCATTTAAGTTTGAAGGTGAATCAAGGGGAGCAGAAACAGAGATAAACCGAGTACACAACATTATTATTTAATATTAATAATAATAATAATAACAATAATAATAATAATAATAATGTATATGGGACTATATACTATTATATATGAGACTAAAATGAATGAAAAGTCTGGTGACGCACACACATGCACGGCTCTTGGGCATTAGAGAAGGGAATGAAATATAGTAATAAAATAATATTACTAGTTTAGATTATTATTAATATTATTATTATGCATATCTTTATTATTATGTATATTTTTTATGTAATTAATCTAATTAAAATTTTCAAAGTGCTTTATTATTTATTGTTGTTAGTGTGTGTTGTAGTAGTAGTACTGTAGTAGTAGCAATGGTAGTAGTAGTTGTTGCAGCGATGAACTTGAGATGAGATTTTATATGTGTGAATATGTGTGAACCAATGCCAGGTGTTGGTCTTCTTCCGTACCTTTAAAAACAATTATTTTAATCTTCTTTAAAATAACAAAAGTCCAGTACAAAAAAACAAAAACGAAGTACATAGTCTCCTTCCAAAATACACCTTTCCTTGGTATCAAACATGTTTTGCACGGTTAAAAAGCAGTTTCTCCTTTCACCTGCCTGCGTGATCAGCTACAACCTATTGATCACACATACAAACCCCAGGTAGGCGTGGCCAACAGACAAACAAACAACAAAAGTCAAGCATAATCTGGTTCCAAAATGATCCACATATTCTGACAAAAGAACTCTAAGTAAATGAAATATTGTGTGCGCAAATCCAATTCTCAAATATAAAATAAAACATAAATACTAATAATTTTGGCTCTTACAGTAGTAGTACAAAACCAACTCTTCCTCTCTAGTTCAGCTTTCCCTGTTTTACACTAGTGATGTGTTGTTCATGGACGTTTCGTTCAAAGTGAACAAATCTTTTATATGACTCGGAATCAACAAGTCTTCTCATTCGTCGTGATTCGTTCAAATGAATCATTCGTTCTTCGTTCATTTCGTTCACGTGACCGTGATCAAGTGACTCGAGCTGTTAAAACAAAGAAGTGGTGGTGATGCTGACCTGGGGTTACAGAGGTGTAAAGTACTTGAGTAAACTTTGCAAATTTTTGAACATTTTGTAAATATACAATATGTCAAACTGTACACATGAATAATACAATTGATTTAAAAAAAAAAACAATTCTTTGGACATTGAAGCACTGAGCATCTTATTTGTACTTGTTTTGGAACTTGTACTTTATTGATTGCTTGAATTTATTGGGACTGCGTGAATTTGAAAGTTACTCTTTTTTTTGATACTCAGTACAAGTACAAAGTAGCCAAAAATACTGAGTAAAAAATGTACAAAAATTCCTAAATTTCCAGTGTTCTGTTTGACTGGAACATTGTTTGCAAATTATTGTTTTTCTTTGTTTGATTTTCAACTATGAGGTTTTATGTGTCTAAATACAGAAACACATATTCACCAGGTAATAGTTCACTGTTATGCTCACAACATTGTATAGAATTGACTCGTTTTAAAGAATTGAAGTTGAATTGAAGTACATTTTGAAGTTTATATTAAATAAAATAAAAGAAAACGCAGAAGCTCTTCCCACCAGACATTAGATCAGTTTTCGTTTCGTCTGGAAGATCTCATAAGCTAGTTAGCCTTAGAAGAACCGACCTCTATGACACAATCGACAGAAATAGCAATCAAGGTCACAGAGGTCACTAGCACAAGCTGCTCAATAAATAAACAACACACACACACACACACACACACACACACGCACACACACACACAAACAAAATAAACAACATGCAAGTAGGAACATCTTTCAGTGGAGACGTTGAATGTAGAGTAGAGGATGAAGGTTTCTCCAAGAGCATTGTCCTACTGGATAACACAACTCAAAACTGATATCACTTCTATTAAATACAATAACACTAATGCCTATTTAAACTATTATCAGTGGGTGGAAAAATGTACAACACTCGTGAGTCAACATGTCACATGACTTGTTCAAGATGGATGACCTGATTTCACATACATCTGTATAAACACACAAGCTACACATACATAATCAAACATTTCTTTTTTTTTAAATACTGCTCTCTCATTCATAGTATTTGTTAAATTACTGTAAGACGCTGGTCAATGGTAATTACATTTACATGTTCTGGTCCAATTAGAGTAACAACAGATGGTGGTATAAGCTGAAGACTTTATTAACCAGTAAAACCCAGTGTGGATTACTTGGATGTGTGTAACTGCTCAGTCCATGGATGCGGTCAAACTTTTATCTTAGGTCAGTGTTCATTTACCAATCATCTGTGCACTTGCACCACAAAGGTTGTTGTAAACGATCACATCGACATAATGCAGCACTCATCAGAAGAAGTGTGACGTACCCAACTAATCTTTCAGAAAGCCTGTCTGGATTTAATAGATAATCTCATTCAGCACTTAGTGGAGTTGTGGGGGGCATAACAAAGGAGGGGCAACTTGCTTGAGACAACAACACCATCATCTTCTAGTTAGTGAGAAGCACTGAAAGAGACTAGGGTGAAGAGTAGAGGGTGGGTGAAAGAACTCTTGAACAGTTCCTTTTACCTTTTTGCAACTTGGGAATATGGGGAACACCAAAAGTGGAGCTTTGTCCAAGCAGATTCTGGAAGATCTGAAGTTGAACACTAAATACACAGAGGAAGAGCTCTGTGCATGGTATGCCAGCTTTCTCAAAGAGAGCCCAAGCGGACGCATCTCCAAGGAACAATTTGAGGGCATCTATGCCAGCTTCTTTCCAGATGCCGATCCGACTGCTTATGCTCGGCACGTCTTCCGCAGCTTTGATACCAACGCAGATGGAACTTTGGATTTTAAGGAGTACATTGTCGCTCTGCATCTCACCTCTTCGGGCAAGACTCTGAGGAAACTCGAGTGGGCATTTGCTTTGTACGATGTAGATGGAAATGGGACCATCAGTAAAAACGAGGTGGAGGAGATTGTACGGGTGTGTATTGGATCAGATCTGGTCAACTCAAATCAATTTTATTCAGTTGAAGTTTACAGTGGTGCTAACCAAAATGTTGGTAGTTTATTAGTCGGCCAACCAGCCTTGGAAATTGGTCTTTGTCATCAAGCTATAACATTTTTCTTTCCCCATACAGTCAATATTCAACATGGTTCCGGTTGAAGACCAGAAAAACCTCCCTGAAGATGAAAACACACCTGAAAAGCGTGCAGACAAAATCTGGACATATTTTGGGAAGAAAGACGATGGTAATGGTTCAATATTTCTGTTGAAAACCAGCAAAATCTAGATCTTGTGTAATGTGTCTCAACAATGCTCTGTTGTCTTGACAGATAAGATTGAAGAGGGAGAGTTCATTCAGGGTGTCATGGAGAACAAGAACATATTGAGGCTAATACAGTATGATGAGCCAAAGAAGATTCAAGAAAAACTCAAGGAAAAGAAGCATTAATGACCCTCGGTTTATTGAACTGACCAGACCAGGTTTTTCATCGGTTCTACATGGTCCCAGACATTCCTAAAGCCACATTCTGGATGGATTCAGAATAATATTTCATCATGAATGCCGCATTTGACTCTGACTTTTCTGGATCACCACCAACTCTTTCAGAAGTGCATCCAGAGTCCAGCTGGTTTTGTCATTCTTATTCATGTCGCTTTTATAGGCCAGTTTCAATAAGAGCAATTAGGCTCGTGTTAACAGTCCATCTCTATAGTGCTCAATCCTCTTAGGATCTGAAGGTCGGGAAAGACAAATCCGCAGGGTCCAGTGGCTCCTCAGTAAGATCCCTTCAGGGTTAACGTGGTTAAGCTCTTGACATGTATTCATCAGCCTTTGACAATCTGTCTGTTAGCAGGTACATATACAAAGAAACAAAAAGAGGGATATATATTAATATTTTGTTAATCAGTGATTCAATGATTTATGTGTATGTATTTGTACTTAGCAGCTGTTTTGTTATATATTGTAGATTGCTACTACAATGAATGCATGGTGTTTTGTTTTTACTCTAAAATTAACAATTTTTGTAATACAATTCGACATATTTTAATATGTAATTATATAATAAAAAGGGGGGTATATACTACTATTTTGGAAATCAGTGATTACATTATTTATACGTATGTATTTGTACTTGTACTGTAGATTGCTACTACAATGAATGCGTGATGTGTTGTTTTTACTCTTAAATTAAGAATTTTTTTTATTATAATTATTCAAATGTACAAAGAATAGCAAAGTGTAATAAAATGTTTGCTGAAACAATTGCTGAAAATCCTTGACCTACTTCCATAATATCATATCACTACGAAAAAAAAAAATAAAGATTTAGAGAAAGGGATATTTAGCTCACCTTTCTTTAATGCAGTGATTGAGTTCAGACTGAGATTAAGCGTGTTGAGGCTCTAAACACATTTAGATTTACTAAACCTGAATAGAAAAGGGACCAAATCTGATTGTATCTTCACCGTGTTGATGCTGCTTATAGCCAAAGCTTTAAGAACGAGCCTGAAACACACGGGCTTACTTCCTTCTTTCTTAAATCCTTTGGCTCAGACAAAAACATGGCCTGGTTTCAGCGCTAGAACACAATCCCAAAACAATGACGGTCCATTGCAAAACGGACACTTATAAGAACGATCCAAAGAAAATAGTTTGAGTCAATCAGTCTGAGAGTAAATGATTGACTAGTGAAACCTGTGTGAGAATAAAAGTAGAAGTTGGTGCCATAGTTGTTCTCTGTTTAAATAAAGCACTTTGCTAAATGCGAATAAAGTAAAAAAAAAAAAAATGTACAATGTAGGTACACATTGTGTGTTTTCAATTTAGTTTGATCCATCTAAATAGCTTTGCCCATTTCCATGTCACAGAGAGCTTCAGAAGGTTCTTGAAAAGCCAGGAACTCAGAGAAAATCCAATTTCTGAGGTAAGACAGGCTTGAAACATCTTCTGAATAGATAGTGTGAGAAACCTGGCCATTTCAGGACCAGATACAGTGATGGTGGATGCTGCAGGAACACAGACAGCACGGCTACAGGTGTGAGCGCTCAATGCCGTAACGAGCCAGCACAGGTGCTGCTGAATCAAGCAATCAGCCCTCTTTAAAAGGAGAGACGGAACAACCATACGTTTAAAGACCTGTGAGTAGCATCTCACCCTGACTGACTTTTTTTAATGTTTGTCTCTAGCAGTAGCAGGAAAAGCAGCTTTTGAAAAAGCAAGTTTATTTCAAGCAAGATAATTTGAAAGCCTGAGAGAAGCAGGAAGAAGATTGATTCATGTTTTTGTTTGCTTTATATGCCCTATTCCTTTTTGTAAATAAAAGTGTTTTTTGTGATTCAGTCAATGTCTCAGTGGTGAATACGTTCACAATAGATTCACATATAGGTGACCGTGTGAGATGTGATTTATGCTTGATAATTTGTGGACAATATCCAAAATGTCCAGGTGACACCAATTTGGTGATTAATTCTCAATCAGTCAATTCTCTACAATGCTGATCTTGTCAGAAATACGTCAGTTCCTTACAGAAGGTGATGGTCTTGTGGTCAGTTGAGCAACACACTCAGGCAACACTTCTTTAAAGCATTTAAAGCATGATATCTTCAACAGAGTTTATAAAATATACCCCAGGCATCTCTAAGAAGGAAACACAAAGCTCATGTGTAGACTGTTCCCTGTCAAATGAACATTAAGAAATTATGCAGTTACAATGTCTTTATGTCTAATTGTAGTTGAAACAAGTTTGTTGTGGCCATCTTTTCATTCAACTTCAGTCCAAAATTGTATTGTGTTGATGACCGAAGGGCCGTAATATCACCGCAATAACGTCAGCCTAATTTAGACGCCTGAAACAGACTTTCTTCTTTTTCAACGTTTATGGAATATTTTTTTTTGTTTTCACATGCCTCCTGAAGTCTTCATTGGTATCATGGAGTCACCTGGAGCGTCAGAGGGAAGAGGCGGTGCTCTGGACCGTTGGGTCTGTTGTGATAAACATGAGAGGGAGTGGTCATTTCACAACCAATCAGGAGAGAGATGACGTTCATTCGTCCTCTGGAACCACCTTCATAATAGTTTTTTTTTCTCTCCTCCATCAGACCATTTTTTTTTTCAATTCTTTTCCCGATCCACTTATCCTTCCCTAGTCTCTTTTCTGCTTCTCACTAGTCACAGCGTTAAAGTCAATACCAAAAAAAAGCAAATTGTTCTGTTTGAGACTGTGAAACATGCGTTAAAAATACCAGAACTACGAGACCCGGTCCAGACTTTCAGCTCAGGTCTTGAAGTGAACATGTCCATTAAATGAAGCTTTGTGCTAATCAGTGAAACTTTATTATTATCAATATAGACAATGTGGTCACTTTATGGGCATATTCAACAAACATATTGATCGATGACACATTAACAATGGAGATTACTTAAAGCAAATAAATTCATATATTCATAATACTACATGTAAAAGTTCTACTTTGAAACACGGGACATCCATTTGAACTTCTTTTGTTTTACAGAATACACAAATAATACACATCAGTGACATTTTAGTACACATTTGCAACATAGATCTAGAATAGTTTGGGCAAAGCAGCACAGTTTATCTTGTTACATGCTAAACAGCAAATGTCATGGCGTCTGTGAATAAGGAATGACTGTTTGAACCTTCTAAATTAAAGCATTTCACCTTACAGCAATTTCCCTTCTGGATTTACTTAAACACAACAGTTTACATGATGCGTATTCTCTCTATTAGCTTGTACATATCTCAATCAATAGAATACATTGATTGCAACAATAAAACACATGGGATAAACTATGCTGAAGTTTGCAATTGTAATTGTTGACTATTGTTGGTCATTTTAATTTAATGTGTCAAAGATACTGTAGAATTATTGGATCCACACTTAATAATAAGGATACAGAATAAGTTAAGAAAAAAGTTCAATGATTTCCCAAACTGTGCTTGGCTCTCTCTGTGCTTTTATTCCTTCTTGTAAGACTGATAAGCATACGCACATTTTATTTTTGTAATGTTGTAAACTGCTGAAAAGCTAAAATAGGTGTTTTACAGTATTATGTTTGTGCTTCGAACAATGTAATCAATAGCTGCCAAAGACGACATGCATGTAACGCAAAGCGTGACCCCACGACCTTTCTACATCCCCCAATATATGCATTTGATACTTAGCAATTTTAATACGTAATTTGACAAAGACAACCAAACAAATGAACAATTAAAATGTATTCGACAACAAGTATTCACCGGCCGGAACCAAACCACATACAAATTTACAAGTTTGTACAAAGACTTATCAGAAGAGATTGTGAACATTCCAAGGCAATTTTACCTTTAGGCACTAAAAGGTGTACATTACAACATAAACCCTATAATCTTTCGATTTACACCTGGATTTAATCTAGAAGTCGTTCAGTTCGACTTGTATATACATTTTAGATGCCAAAAGAGTAAACCTGGCTGCATAAGGGGAATTCTTGGCTTTAACTGTGAAAATTATCATTCAAGTCCTGTTTATTTTTTTTTCTTTTAATTTCATTTTCATTTTTTTTTAACATTAAGGTGATCAACACGTCTTCCACAAACACGTCCAACAGACTAAAACCGGCTTCAGACGGCACGGACGGTGAACCATACAGTAGTCACATGTGAACATGCTCTTTTCTAAAATAAATCTGCAAAGATATGAAAATAGTCTTGATCCATTCTTAGATAATGCAATCTGAGCAAAACCGACGTCACAAAGGCAAAAGATTTGAAGCTTTAGTGAAAATACCGCGATAAAGTTGCTTTTACCGTTGACGCTATTTAACAATTGTCACTTGTACTCCATATTGTTGCTGAATTTAAACAGATTTGTAATTGTGTTTTAGAGGGTTCATGCTGTTTTTTTTTTAGATTTCAACAAGTTTGCTTTATCATAACCAAAAAAAAAAAAACAAGATAAAGAAAATTAAAAAATGAGCCAATCAGGCCACAGACAAACAAACAGAAGTGTAATTTACTGTTGATGACACATTACAGGTGATGGAAGGACATGCAGGAGTGTGTGATGTTTCACCAGCACGAATTCGATATCCAGAAATGCGTCTGTTGTGCTCCTGTCCGTTTCTGTCATTCATTCAACCTGATTTACTGAAAATCATCTGTAAAGCTGAGTTGTGTAATAAGCTTCAAGAGTGATACCTGTATGGCTTTGGCTGAGAAGTTGAAGTGCTCAGGTAGAGAGGCATGCAGGTAGAGTGTGTGTGTGTGTGTGTGTGTGTGTGTGTGTGTTTAGATGTCCATGTCCACTGGTCTCATATCTCCTGTCTTGTGTTCTTTAACCCAGAACTCTCTGTCTTTGGCTGGGTCAACGCTCTGCAGAAGCTGGTCCACAGGCTCCAAAGTCTAAAAAAAAAAAAAAAAAAAGTGTTAAGCTAAAATAACACGGTAATTAACAACTTTAAATGCAAACACATTTTCCTAATTTTAGAACACAGATGAATAATGGACATTTTTCTTCTTTAAAGACTATTCTTTCCTAATTCCGCAAAGCAACTTTGCGTTGGTCTGGAACTATGAAAAGCGCTATATAAATAAACGTGAACATTTTACCTTCCCTTTATTTAGAGTAATAAAAATGTAATTTATCATTATACGTAAATAAAGAATATAAAGAATCTTTTTAAGATTTTTCCTTACAATATTGTTCTTTATTTGTGTGCTGATACGTAACTCACAAATGCAAACAATATGTTATAGATGTTTGCTATTAAACAATACTTTGTTATAAAAGCTGTAACTTTTTTTCAATGTTAATGCAAATTGCATCGTATTCATTATTCATATGATTACAGTATTAAACGTTGATTCAACGCTTGATTTCTTGCTGCTTAATGCTATATTTTGTATTTTTCATTAGCTTTATGAAAATAAGATTTTTCCTTTTCTCGGGAAACTGCTCCAATCCTAGCGATGAATTGGTGGCCGATATAATGTAAATCTAAATGAAGTAGTATTGATTTAGTAAAAGTGCTAAATGAAAATAATAAAATAAACCTGGTAATACTTGACATAAAAACAATACTTGACACAAAAAAGTACAAAAATCTTGACTGTGATCGAAAAAGATTGTCATTGGTTGAACAAATGGATAGATTGCAAACTTCGGTAAGACTTTTACAATCCAGTGGCCAAGGACTTCTAAAAATCCCAAGGTCTCGGCTTAAAACCCAGAGCAATCGTTCCTTTGCCATCGTTGTTCCAAAACTGTGGAATAACACATCAAGTCTGCTCCTATCATCACCATCTTCAAATCCAGACTCAAAATCCTTGTTCTCACTGGCTTTTGACTTTTTACAGTTGTGTTTTTCGCTGCTCTTATTGTTATGTGTTTAACTAAAGTATAGTTTTTTTTCTTGTTTTTTAACCAGTGAAGCACTTTGGTCTTTCAAATGTGCTATATAACTAAATTTTGATTTTATTTCAAATATGTGATTTGACATTTTTAGTGTTTGTGGATTCTGGCAGTGGAAACAATGTACCTCTCTTAACGAAATTAATTAGTGCTGACAAAAGCCCTAATCCATCCTGAGGATCTGTGAATTCAGACAAATTAACTTAAAAGAACTTAAACCTTATTTTTTTTGAAGCAGAGAAGACCGAACGAAGTTTTGATCGCCGATTGAGCAGTGAGTGAAGTCAAATTGAGAGAATGAGAAAAGTAAAAAGCAGGCATTACAACCAAATCTATTCTCGCAAACTCTGGAATAATTTGTGAGGACTCACCTGTAAAAGCCTGGGAGATTTTTCTAACACTTTTTTTGAACACATTGAACACTTTTGAGATTAAGAAGTGTGAGATTTTGCTGAATTTCCATTTTTCTATTACTATTACAATAGTAAAATATTGCGTAACAACGGTTTCATTCTTAAGATAATCTTCTGATCTTTTGTGGACGTGGTATTTTCTTTACATTGAAAAAAAATAAATCACTTCAAGAAGAGTCAATTACGCCTGACATCTGCTGGAGCACTGGGAATGGTGGGACGTGGTGGTCTGTGCACAGGCTTGTGAAGTTCACCGTGCTGGCCGCAAATTTCCTGTGAAACTGCAGCTTCACAGAAGTTTACACTTCAACTCAATATATGCTGAAAATCCATCAAACACAAGCTGTTTTTACTGTGTTAAGCACAGTTAGTCAAACTAGTGTGTGACTACGACTCACAAATAGAGAAAAAGAGGAAGAAAGAAGATATGGAAAAAGAGAAGCTAGTTGTGTGTTCACTTAGTTGTCATTACAATTTCTCCTTATTTAAATTATAATTTTTAAATGTAAAATACATATTAATTAATTATTAACTTTATTACTTATTACTTTATTGTATATTACTTATTTTCTGGGAAAAACTAAACATTATTTAACATGATTACAGTGTTTGTATTTTTTTGTTAAATGAGCAGGGGTTCCAATCAAAATGTCCTTATTTTGTCGTGAAGTGTGTTGTTGTTTAACAAATGAAGAATGTTGTTTTAGATTGGCACCAAAAGTTTAACTCGTGACAATCTGACAATCATTTGACTAATGCATGTTGTCATGTTGTTTTCTAGTGAAAACAAAAATAAACAAATGAAGGGTAATTCACAATAATAACACTAAACTTGTTTCATTATTAGTGTACAGTATTTGAGTTTTCAAGTTTGAGTTTCGCTCTTTGTGACCATTTTATTTCAGATTTTTTTTATTTATTACATGAAATTATAAATGGATTTGGGATAAAAAAAAAATGGAATTGTTTAGAAGATCTTTTTTTTTTTTGCTTTATTCTTATTTCCGTTTCGCAAACTAATCAACAAGTTCAAGTTCACGTATATAGCACTTTTCTTGTTTCGAGACCAACGCAAAGTCGCAATGCGAATTAGGGAAAAAAAATTGTCTTTTAAAAAGAACAAAAAGGATAAAAAAAAGAAAAACAGGGCCAAAGGCAGATGGCACAAGTGAGTGGAAAAGAAGGCCCAGCAAGAAATAAAACAGTAAATTAGCACATTTTTCAGTAGGCCAGCATGTTCTGTTGAAAGAGATAAATGTGATTATTGGATTGCGGGTCTGTGTGTGCATGGCTGGTGTGGTGGTCACTGTCAGTTACTCACGCTTTGGTTGAACATGTCGGTCTCATGCCGCAGTGTGGTGTACTGACGCAGATGCTGCTGTATCATCTCCACCCGCTCCACCTCCAGCCTCTCCAGCTCCTGCACATCCACAGTCTCAGCATCAACCCATCACACATCCTCCAAAACAGTCCTTTCAAACCATGACATTAATGCAGATAAATGTGTTCTGCCGTAAGTCGTTTCCAAATCGTAGCAATTATGAAAAATAATTGCGATAATACAAAAATGAAAAAATAAATAAAATTGATCTAAAAGTCATTACCATGCTTGTCGTGACCATCTCCTCAAACCATTTTGATTGGGACTGGTTGTAGAGATCCACACAGCGCATCAGGTCGTCACCTAAACACACAAATCAAAAAAAACAAAGGCGTTATTCTACTAAACGTACACACTCAATGTTGAGATAACATGTCATGTGTTAGAACAGTACTTATATTCACCAGCAAGTGGCAGCACTGGCTTTAGGTTGAGAGAGAGAGAGAGAGAGAGAGAGAGAGAGAGAGAGAGAGAGAGAGAGAGAGAGAGAGAGAGAGAGAGAGAGAGAGGGCGGGAGGGGGAGATTAAGGCAAGGATAAAGAAAGGAAGGAGAAAAGAAGGGTGCGATTTAGAGTAGGAAAAGAGGAGATAAGCAAAAAAAGAAGGATGTAAAGATAAGAGAGATGGGGGGATTAAGGCAAGGATAAGAACTTAGAAGGACGATGCATACTGTAGATAGATGCACGATAGATCTAGATCTGAGAGAGGGAGAGAGAGAGAGAAAGAGAGAGAATATAAAATTTATATTAAATAAGTCCACACAATCAGTGTTTTTTTTTTTTTTTTTTTTTTTCTTACTGTAGTTTTAAACTGATGGGTTTTATCCTGTTTGGATTAAACCCAATTATTGGATTTTATGATTTTGGATATTGACTTTTAATTTTTATTTGTGGTTGCACCTTGTAAAGCACTTTGTGAGTGTATCTGGGAAAAGTGCTATATAAATAAAAGGCTCTTATTTACTGTACAAT
>MU204266.1:479037-523213 GCA_017309775.1 Paedocypris sp. Pulau Singkep
GAGAGAGAGAGAGAGAGAGAGAGAGATGGGGAGAGGAGGAGGGGAGAATGAGTGTGAGAGAGAGAGAAAGAGAGAGATGGGGAGAATGAGAGAGAGAGAGAGAGAGAGAGAGATGGGGAGAGGAGAGAGATGGGGAGAGGAGAGAAGAGGGGAGAATGAGTGAGAGAGAGAGAGAGAGAGAGAGAGAGATGGGGAGAGGAGGGGAGAATGAGTGAGAGAGAGAGAGGATGAGAAAGAGATGAAGAGAGAAAGAGAGAGAGGAATCACACCTTGCGTTAAGATTTTAAATTGATAAACAATGTAGTGTTTATGATAAAAAAAAATCAAAACACTACTACGCTTGAAAAAGGATGTTTCGATTAAAAGGAATGCGGTATGTCAACCCAACACATTTTGTAAAAACGTTTGGTTCCTAAATATTATTAGCAGTTGAATAATTTAGATAAGTCAGCTTGAGAGAGTGAAGAGAATGAGCGTGATTGGAAGAGAAGAGAGAAACAGAATGGAAGTGGTTCCAATGCAATGGGTTTAATGACAGGTAGTGTGCAAACAGAGAACAATACTAACACTGAGAACACTAGGTAGACGAGATGATGATCAATGAGACGAAGAAGAAGAAGAAGATGATGATGATGATGATGATGAGAGTCATTTGTGTTGACAACAACAGAAAAGACTGGCGAGCAGAGTGAGATTTATTAGAAGAAGAAGAAGAAGAAGAAAAGGAAAAGACCTTTATTTGTCCCAACAATGACAAATGAAAAAAAAAATGGCACATTGTTGTACTACAAATTAGAATATGAATAGATTTAAACAAATAAATAAATAAGAACAATTATATATATATATATATATATATATATATATATATTTATGTAATAAAAATAAAAACGCCAATAAAAACATAATATCTGCACGTCTGCCTCAGCATCATTTAAAAACGCAAACTGATATCAAAACTGATAAGTGCACACACAATTTCAACAATCAAGATGAGTAATGCGTATTTCTCTTTAGCACAAACTAATGCACAATTCGTTCTTTCTTTCAGAGACACTAGGAATCCATACCAACCACGGAACAAGTTCTAACCCCAAACACTTGCTGGCAGAGCGGATGCCTTCCCTTCCCGACCTCAGACTGCAGAAGTGTGTACTCTCAGGAAGTACTTGAGTACATACTCTGGGGTCCGTGGCGTCTCCAATTAGCCTGTAAGCACAGCAATTATGTAATGCTCACCATCTGTACTGCCTCCCTGCCCCTGCCAAGCACACACACACACACACACGCACACACGCACAAGCAGGCCTGCTAAACAAATTACTCAGTTATTCTTCATTACCGACTAGAAAGTTTACTCAGCCTGTTAATGTCATTCCATTTTCACATTTGTATCTGTCAGAACTAGCACGGTAGCGTATAAATGAGAATAAAGTCTCATCGCAACAGACCGCAACTTCAGACCCACGCGGCTTTTTGAGAACAATCCATGCTATCAGTGGCGTAAAGTACTTGAGTAAAGGGACTTATGTAATACTCATGTTTTGTTTGGCTACTTTTGATACTTATGAAAAATACATGTTACTTTTACTCTCATTTATGATGAAGTATATGTACTTTTTACTCCGCTACATTTGAATGGACCGTTACTTGTTACATTTAATATTTTACATTTAACGCATGATTGCATGACAAGTCGGCATCTTTTTCTACCACATTTAATTTCTTGGGCAAACAAGGCGACATCGACATCTGCAGGATGATGAAGAAACTGGACGCCATTCATGAGCTAAATCACGTGAATCGGTGGTTGCACTTTTTTGCACTTATGAATTGGACTGAGACTGACTTTTTATTCTTTTTTTATGTATTTTGTTCTGCCGTTTTTGAAACGTTGACGTGTTACATTTCATTTCTATATTAGGAAATAAAACCTAGTCATTGCTTGGTGTTTTTTGAGTCTAAAATTGAATACCTAACGACTTTTACTCAAGTCTTTTTGGAATTGGTGACTTGTATCTTGTAATGGAGCAATTGTTACAGTTGTCCAAAACGTTTACTCGGGTATGATATATGATGCAGTGAGTAGAACTGTCTCCTCACAAAGAGAAAGACCCATTGGAGACTCAAGTTGAAGACTCAGACATGCTTGCTTGGGTTTCTTGTGAGTCTCTGTTATCTTATACAGTTCAAAAACATGCATTCAAGATAATTAGAGTCGGTAAATTCCCTATAAGAGTGAGTGAGTGTGACTGTGAGTCCCGTCCTGTGATTGGTAGGCCACCAATCTAACCAATCAAGGTCCGTTATTTTTACTCTTCGCAACACCGAAATGGAAAAGTGTTTTAAAAATATTATTAGATGGACAGATGGATGGATGGATGGATGAAGTATTTCATTCTACTTTCTTGAGTATAGCAAGATCAAGTAGTGTATATGCATAGTCAATGCTAATCTAAACATCATTTGTAGAAATCATAGGCTATTAAGCTTCTTAATACCTACAGAACACAGGGTACTTCATGTTTAGTTTGAAAGCTTTTAAAACTTGTTTACGGTGGTGAAACAACAAAGTCTTTGTTGGCAATGTACCTCACGTGTATTATATACGTATGTATTGCGCATTCAAATGTACTTAAAGTATGTAACATGCAGAGAAAACGCTAATATTTTTGCTATTCTTTGCACACTATTACATTTTGGAAACAGTTTGAATCCGATACCGGTATTTAGTAATCACAAAAGTAACATTATCGGATAATTCTCATTGTAATGCCCAGTGTGTTTTTGCAGTCTAATATAATTATATCAAGTTTAAAACTGTAATGCAATCCTTCGTCTAATAGAATTTGCTAAATACAGAAATGTAAACACATTATCGAGAGATTTTCTTTTAAGCTTAGCATCTGAGAACGTCGATTCCTCAACTACATGTCTACGTAATTAGCACGACTGACCAAAAAACAGAAAAACCAAGGACGTTCACAAAACACGTCTAATTACGATCACGGCATCAGATAGACGGACCGTACATACGCATGACGATGAGAGCGTATCCACTCACCCCAGACACTGTCTAATCTAATAGCGTTTGAGGTGATTTACTCTTTCGTGCCTCGTCACTTTGTTCATTTCATGGCTGGAAGATCACTCTGATTGTCGTGGCCGGTAGATTTTCCATTACAGTGCTGCCACATCTATCACTCCTGTTGTTTATCCTTTCCTCTCGTTCTCAGCAAAATGAGCCCATTCATCAGATCCGGACCCATCTTCCCTCCTTAGAACCGCACAGCGAGGTGATGTGCTCTTATCAGGAGCTCATTACACCATCAGTCCACGCTAAATCACCACACACGCACGCACAACAAACAGGATGGAACAGTGTCATTTGAATAGATTTGGATTGGTTCATGAGTTGACGGCATGGTGGCGTAGTGTGTAGCGAGAAGAACCCACTCAAAGTGTCCACTGGCATTTTTTGGGCTTAGTTTTCCTGTTCTCCAGGGGCAAAAAACATGTTTACTGGTCTACTGAAGTCTGAAAAATTGTCTATTGCTGTGACTATGAGTGTCAATATGTGTCTGTGTGAGCTTCACTGTGATTGGTCGGCCACCAAGCCTTCATGCTCAGAGTTTCTGTGATTGGCTCCAGCTCCTCGTGACCCAGATATTAGTCGAGGCGATGCTGCAAAATTATATACAGTAAAATACAGTAAATACAGGCCAAAATCGCCGATATTGATATTTTTTTATTTTTAGTACACAATATTTGTTTTGTAAAATACATTTCATTTCATGTTGTGCCATGTACAATATAATGTGTATATGACAATTAAAATTTGAATAGAAATTTACTTTATTACATGTGGGGATGTCACAATTTATGACCTAATTTTTCTCAATCTGAATTGAGCCTTAGAGCCTGTTAGTCGTGTGTGAGGTTAACAAATATAAAACAAATATATTATTGCTATAAACTTAACATGCAACCTGCAGGGAAATTACAAGAATAACAGTAATTTAAAGACGAACAGGAAAAACAGAATAATACTATAAAACGCGTGCACTAAATAATAATCCTGTTAAAAACTACTTTGTTTAGCGATAGTATCAATATTAAGGATCGATCCGCCCACCACTACCAGATATGCACTGCAAAAAATGAATTCTTAACAAGCCAAAAGATTGTCCATAATCTGACCTCCTTATAAACATCATACTCCAACATCGAAATCCACCATAAAACTTTGACAACATCTAGCTGGTATCAAACATATAGAAATAAAGCCATTAATGGAATGTTCACCAGAAACTACCACTGGTCTAAGAGGTTTCATCTCTGTACCTGTCAAACTGAGAGTTAGACGAGGGGTTTCTTCAAAAAGTTCAAAAGAAATCAACTTTATTTGTCCATGTGGGGGCAATTAACGAGACAGTACAGAGCAGCAGTTTAACACTAATGTAAATAAAAATACAATTACAGTAAAGTGCAAAAGACCAGTACATAATAAGAGAGTTAGAAGTTGCGTGAAGCTGGTGTGTTGGTATTAACTTGGTAACCTCGGTATTAACCTCGGGGAAGAAGGAGGGTGAGAAGATGAGAAGTGTGAACAGGTTTACCGATGATTTTTGAACAGATTGTGCTGTAGTTCTGTAGCTTAGTCCTGTTCTGTAGTGTGATGGAGAGAGAAACTATGCTTTCTAATAAGGAAAAATACAGGGGTGTCAAACCTATTTTCCTCCGAGGGCCACATCGGCATAATGGCTGTCCTCAAAGGGCCGGATGTAACTTTTATTAAGGACTTATATAGGACTGATTTAACTTATTCAAAGGACAATTGCAGTTGCGTAGAAAATCTGTGTTTGCTTGTTGCTCTAACATAAATCAATTTTGTCAGCTTATGAAAGACACCATAACTCCATTAATGAAGGATCAAACTGTTCAAGTGAATAAATAAAAATAACATAAAACTGGAAACACCGTCTTGCATTGTGGGAAATGTAGTTTTTGGTCAACGCTCTTAATTCATTTTCTTGTATTTATTTTCAGACACTCAAAACATTTAAGCTCTCGCCGGCCACATCAAATGATCCCCCGGGCCTCGAGTTTGACACGTGGTGTAATAGAAGGTCAATAGGAGGTGCTGATGCTGATGACACTTCTAGAGGATGTTCTCTGTGTTGGAAGAGAACTTGAGTCGGTTTTCAAGATGGTACCCAGGTATTTGTATTCCTCAACTATTTTCACTCTCCCCCCATGAATGGTGGAGGTGGATAATTCGACCAGGTGGGTTTTTCCATAGTAAAATACCTACAGAAGTCAGGCCAGGTATGCTACAGCCTTGACTTTGTTTTCCATAATGGTTGAAAGCAACTTCTCATTTCTATAATTTTTTTCAATAAGCTAATCTTTATAGGTCTATAAAGCTTTATAGGTCAGAGAACATGGTGAAATACTGAAGCAGAAGATACCGTATGACAGTGAATTAGCGCAGGTTAACCATTCTACACTCACTGTATTCTACACTACACTTGTTATATATGATTAGTGAGAGTGTTTTGTGGGAAGTAGAGTTTTGAGTCACGGGTTCAATCCCCAAGAAAAGCATTCAGGTGTTTATAGTATCGTGTACAAAAAAAAATGCAGACCTAATTCATCGAAATGAGGATCAAACGCACCAAAACAGTGAAGTGACACATACACACACACACCTGCATTTATATCATAGTGAGAATTCATTATTGACTTACATGCTAAACAATACGTTCTATTTCCTTACTCTAAACAACTATTCCCGTTCCCCACCCCCTTTACTCTAACATTAACAAAAACAGGTATAACCTCTGTCTTAAAATTACATTTTGACCCTCAAAAAGATCTTCAAAGTCGTGGGACCCTAGTCAAAGACCCCACAAGCACACAACGGGGCCCCCACTTTGTGCTAAAAACAAGCATTCTGGGCCCCATTTTGTGCTAAATGCCGGAACACACACACACACACACACACACACACACACCATAAGCCACTAAATTGGGTTTAGAGCTCAAGGACACGAGTTTCAGAACTAGATGGTTTTGGATGCAAACCTGCGACCTCACGGACACCAGTTCAACTAACAACCACAACTGCCATAATGTAAATCACTTTATTTTAAAAATTACTAAAAAAAAAAAAAAAAGATTGATGACTGGATAAACAGTCTGAAATTTTGAAATATGAACAAAGAAGTTGATATGAGGAAAGATGAAAAGACGGATATGTGAATGCATGGGAATATGGATCCATGGATGAAATCGTAAATTAATGGATGTTTTATCTATAAAATAAAAAGATAGACGGATGAATAAATAGAAGAATGGATAACAAACTGGTAGACAGAATCAGTTAACAAAGACAAGTTCTAGATAATATCTCCCAAAACGAGTCTCTTAGCGATTCTTCTAGAACCTTCCAGAGCTTGAGTTCATGATCAAGAAAACACACTACAGTTATTCCAGATTGTGTGTGTGTGTGTGTGTGTGTGTGTGTCCAAGAGAATTTGTTTCAAGAAAGACAAAAACAGACGTATTGTTTGGGTGGGCAGAACGACCGTGCCCAGTGCGTGTCTGGCACCATCCCATGAACCCACTGCCCCGCTCCGCAGCGTTTCTGCTGAACCACCACAAATACGAGAGAGTTAATGAGGGACACAACAATCCCTGGACAAGCCAACCAACCAGCGACACTTCTCCACCGCTGCTCCAGGCCGCTCGGACTTTGTTGCTAAGCTACAAATAGCTTTTCCCATACAGCCGTTCTTGTCTCTTTGCTAAACAATATTTGCGCAAAACTATTAACGTGTGGCGTCATTTCCGAGTCCAGCACATGCTTGTAAACAAACATTGCGTAAATGTGCCGTTTCTTTACGTTCGGGGCTCAACCACGACCACCAGATGTGGACAGCTGCATGTTATTTCAGTCCAGATGGGGAGAGTGTTGAACCCACAGACTTCAGAATCCACTTCAGTGATGTTGAAGAGATCCTGAAGGTGAAGGCTTCACAGGCCAGTCGTTCAAACACAACTCACACTATTGATTTTGTTTGCGTCTTCGTCGATGGTTGTCATGGAGAATCGCTTATCGGTTTCAACGCAGAGCTAAAAATACCTGCCCGCCACATCGAAACTCTTCAACGCACCTCGCGTGTGTACATCGTGGTAGTTTCACCAAGCTAACTTTTAATATCTGTGTTTCATTTGGATTGTTTTGACATGAACAGAACAGAAAATAGAAAAGTAAAAGAAATGGAACAGATGTGCGTTTTGATTTCATGAGGAAAATCAATGGATGGATGGATGAATGAATGAATGAATGCACTGCAAAAAATGCACACGAGAAACAAAATGAGTAAAAAAGATTTAATAAAGTAAAATTGTCTGCCAATTAGGTGAGAACATTTTACTTGGTAAGACGCTTGAAACAAGTCCTTGAAACAAGCAAATCACTTTTACTTTTAATTCAAAGTAAGATAGCTAAGTTAGTTAATTTATCTTGTCTGAAAAAAACAAGATTTATTGTTTTGCCTTGTGGATGGATGGAGAGATGATTGGATGGATGGATGGATGACACAAAGAACATCCAGATAACAACAATAGACAAACAGCTTGGCATGCAAACAGACAAAAAGAATTTATCAATAAATAGATGGAGGAACAGCTAGACAGACAGACAGAAAGAAAGAGAGAAAGGCATACAGAAGAATGAAAAAATGGAAATAGACAAACAGACAGAATATCTGGGTGTAAATGTGCAATTTATTCAAAATATGGAGGAAGAAATTGACTGAAAGACAGATAGATTATCCCATGGTGAAATGGTATTAAAGATAGATACAGACAGAGAGACAGTTATGGAGACAGAGAGAGAGAGAGAGAGAGAGAGAGAGATGCATACAAATACATTTATCGATGGATGGACAGACAGAGAGACAGGCCGACAGAGCTTGGAAGTGTTCATAATGCATGTCTTTTTGAATGTCTTACGTTGTCACACCTCACGTCTACATATACCAGAACAGACGGCAGATGCCTGCAGCTAAAACTCCAGCACTAAACACACTTGATTTGTGCAAAGCAGAAGACATGACAGGCAGAATGACAGCTTTCTTTCATTTCTTCCATACTGCCCTCTTGATTTTTCCTCTTTGTGTGTGCGTGTGTGTGTGCGTGCGTGCGCGGGTTTTATTTCAACACCCATTAGTCAGTGGTATTGCCTATGTGTCACCATGGAAACTGGACTAGCCATGTATTTCCCGCTCTTCTCGTTGCCTCTCCCCGGTGGGCGGTCCCTATCTACCTATTTCCTTTTTTCTCCCCTGTGACGGACACCTCACCTGCCCTATACACGCCCGGGATCACCAGTGCCCCCCAGCATCCACACCAGTCTGCCTCTCATCAGCATCACGGCACAGGTTACGTAACACTCCATGTCCTAAACACTCAGCTCTGGACAATAAAATCATCAATTCGTCCCTTTAAATCAATTATTTCAATAGTTCCTCTCAATGAGAGCATCTGTCAGCCCAAGCAATCCATACTGAAGAGAGCCTGCAAGATCCCAGCTGAAAAACATCCAGAGGCTGGACTTGAGGAAAGGACTTGAGCCCAGATGATGACAGATGTTGTTGCTCAATCTATGGAATTTCTCTATAGCAACGTGAAATATAGAAAAGAGTTGGGCTTCAGCGCGTGCCAGCATCTCAACATCTTGGGTAAAGCTGGAAGTGTTAGAACCGCTTCTATATTTGGACTCACACCGCATGCACAATGTGAAATTAAAGCCGTCACGTTTAGCGCTTCAGTGTAGAAAAAGACAATGTGACCGGAATTACAAGAGAAATCACAAAGCTTGGAATGCTGGAGAGCTTCGGAAGTGCAAAATCAGGATTTCTTCTCATCAAACTCAATCCCACTACAAAAGTCTCACTACATCACGTCTCCCTGCATTACGTAAATCTCGAAACAATAAGTCGTCCACATTGACAGCCTGCGAAACCCGCGATTGCAAAACTGCAGTGATGTAATCCAGCAGCCAGTGTGTCTTCACACTTTGGATGTTCTTCCAGCTTCGCTCACAAAAGCCAGCCGTGATGAGAGAGAGAGCGGCACAGAACAAGGAGCAGATGTTTCACATCTGCAGAAGACTTCAGGGAAACAGCGCCTGACTGTGTATCCCACCAGCCCGTTCAACTAATCTGAACCATCAGCGCCGTGTCAGACTCACAGCGCATGTCCGCAGATGCTGCTGGTGTTGTGGATGCGTAGGTAGGTGAGCGTGTCGTCAGCGTATGTCAATACTCACGGTGATCTTGGTCTCCTTGATTTCCTTCTCTTTATTCTGTCTCCTGGCTGGAGAGGTGGACCCGGGGCTCTGGGGAGACAGACAGGAGGCATCATCAAAACTGCCCTCGGCATCAAAGCTTTCCTCCATCTCCATGGCTTCAGAGCCTGGATCTTCTCTCTGGCTTTCCTTGAGGTTCTCACTCTTTTTCGCACTTTCGGCGCGCTCGACTGCCGCACGCTATCTGACTGCCGGGCTCTGTTGCTGTGGCGAGCGATGCAGCGAGGAGCGTGTGCGTGTGTGGTGGGGGGCTCGGGGGGAGGGGGTGCGTGTGGAAGCGTGACGGAGCGAGAGACCGCGAGGGAGAGAGAGAAAGTGGGAAGACTTTAAACTACAGTTTAAAGGGCAGACGGACACCACACAACCAGACTGTGGAGATACGGCAAGAACTGGCAGAAATCATCAGCCATAGACGTTGTAAAAATCATAATTAACTATGAATGTCTTTTTATTGCCAAACACGGCGTTGTTATTTGCATTGTCTATACTGTTACGTGAATAATACTTTTGATTCTGATTTTAAATATGCTTTTGGCACAGATTTGTTGTAAATAAGCCGTTTAGAAATGAACAGTTTTCCCAAATGCAGTGTTTTAATGAGGTGTATTGAAATGTGTCTTAAATATAAATCAGTAATAAATTAACATGACAATATTGTACCACTGTTGTTTAGATTGGAAATGTAATTGGCCACATTAGTTATTCATAATGTGTGCACTAATATTGAAAATGAATTAATGAATATATGCAAGATTCCAATTCTAATAATGCTAATCAATGTTCAAGACAAAACAATGTTCGACAAAAACACAACACAACATGTAAAATGACAAAATATTGGAAATAGAATAGAATATTGGAATAGTATAAAAAAAAAAATAAATAAATAAAAAATAAACCAGTTTGTATGTCAAAGAGTAAACCGAAATACCCAATAAAGCTGTGCATAGAAAAGATGGAGATTGCGTTGCATTTGCATATAATCTATATTGTGCAGAACAGCAGGGCTGTTGCGCTGTTAAGGGTTGTTAATATGTTGCTATGGTGTTGCTAAGGGGATCTCTGAGATTACTGGGCAGTTACTGGCCTCAATGTAAAGAGTCCACACCCCCATTCTGATTTCTCGATGTCCTTCAACGCAAGCATTGAAAATTTCCTCCAAATTGCCACGTGTGTTTCTAGAAAGATTTAAAAGAGAAAAGAAGGCTGAATG
This sequence comes from Paedocypris sp. Pulau Singkep, assembly GCA_017309775.1. Lineage (NCBI taxonomy): Eukaryota > Metazoa > Chordata > Actinopteri > Cypriniformes > Paedocypris > Paedocypris sp. Pulau Singkep. The sequence continues at coordinate 489,630 of MU204266.1, forward strand.
GCTAGAAGAGTTATGTATCTATTGATCCACTTGATGAGGAGATGAGGAAAGAACACTAAATTGGTTCAATTTGCAATTTTTCCGAGCTAAAGTAGCAAAAGCTGAGCTGAAAACGAAGCATTTAGGCAAACCAGTGTACACAAGCATGGCCACGCCCCTTGATTTCCTTCAGTGAGTGTGTGATGAAGCAGGAGAGAATGGGAGGAGAGAGGAGGAGGGGTGAACCGGGTTCAAAATGAGCACTTAGAAGCTAGTGATCTTTGAGGTGAGCTGCAAACAACAGCAGGAGGACAGGAGTGACGAACCCTGCAAAAACAAAGCCATTTCTCACAGCCAGCGTGATTATCTCCAAGACACCGCCATGCTTCAGGGTGTCACTAATCGTTTCACATCAGTGCTGGAGTTTAGAAAGAGTTGAGCGTGTGTGTGTGATGTTTACAGCGCCGAACAGAGCATCCCCGCACTTGTGTAAGCAGGGGAGACCGCGCCGTCAATAAACCAGCAAAACATTTCCTAGCGTGCATCAATCAACTCCTCCTTCGCCTGCGTAGCTTTCAACGAATCACGAATAGCAAGTGATTTGTTTCTGAAGATAGCTATAAGGGATAACACTACAGCTAATCTGCATGCACATCACCGTCTACAACAAGCTACTGTCGACAAGGACCAAGCAGATTCGCGCTCACCACCCTTGGCATCATGGCAACCCAAGCCCTCCACCTTGGGTTCCGCTTCTTGCCGCTCACACCGTCTCGATTCACGACGACTCCATGTTCCAGTATCTCCGGACGTTCCTGGTCTGCTCTGCCCAAACACTTCCAGCCCTTATCAAACCCCACACTTGTTTAACACTGGCACAAGACCAAACTCCCACCGTGTAGAAGGATCCGGAACCAGGCCGCCCATATGGCTAGTGCTTTCGGCCGCCATTCGCCAAAATTCCGAGCTGTGCCTGTCTGACTGCTAGTCAGTGACGTGGACTGAGGAGGGTTTTACTTGGCCCTGCTTCATCAGCTTCTTTAACCGTTACTGTCCCCTGATTCGAACAGATGGTACCAGATCTACTGACTGACTTCAAACAAGAGGGATCAGAAGACTTGTCGTTTGCAAAAATGCCTGTGGTTATTTAAAGAAAGTGGTCAAAGGTTGTTAGGTATAAAAAATGATTATATAAATTGTGCAATTTTTTTTGTCATAGCCCAATATCGCCAGTTACCTTATTGCTGATGACGCTCATCCTGAGGGATTCATCTAGAGGTCTTTCTTCTACCAAGTTCTTGTGGTCCTTTTTCTGAAACAGATTAATCAAAGCAACATCGATTGTGGTGGTTTGATTGCATACGTTTGATCAGTTGATGTGGCAGTTCAATACACACTTGAAGAATACACACTTTTGCAAAAAATACAAAATTCTCCAACACATATGTGTCACCCCGACTAAACTGTAGCAGCCTTGAGTTGGTCTGGGACTGAGAAAAGTGCTATAAATAAACTTGAACTTGAACTTGAACCAATGTCTCTTCAGACACCTCCAGCTTGTCAATGAAAAAAGCCTCAAACAAGTTCCTTAAAAAATAAGTCTTCTTTGAACCTTCACTTTGTGGAAGATTTCTGATACAGATACCCAGGCCAGCGTCTGGAAGAATAGTGGCTCTACTTCAAGCTCTTCAAGAGTGACCCCATCCTTTATTGGGAGCCTATGCCTTTTTGGGACTTTTATGTTGACAGGTTTCAGATCACTTCCATGTTTATTTTACCACCAGGTGTTTTGTGTTAATTTGAATTAATTATTCACTTCAATTACTAATTATTCTGCCCAGGTGTTGTGTTCTAATTCAAGTGAATTTGATTGTTCTGTTCATCTGAGTCTCATTGAGTGCTAATTTGTTCTCGCATTTAAGGCAGTGTTTTCCTTTGTTTGGTGCTGAATCGTTTTGGAATTTTTGCTTTGGTCTGGTTTTCCTCTGGTCTGTTGCGTGTCCAGATTGGTGTTCTTGCTCTCAATATTCCTGTTTCGTCCCTGACCAGTGTTGTTCCTGACCTACTGGCTTAATGGTTTTGCTATAGATCCCACGGGACTGTTTCAGTTTGTGTTTGTTCTTCTGAATAAAAGTCACGTTCCTGCAATCGATTCTGAACTTCGGCATCCAGAATTGTGACACCTTCCGGAGGAAGCTTGTTTTCAGCAGCTTGTGTTAGACCGTGGTTGGGCCTAGTGTTAGAGAGTTTGCAGGTTCAAATCCCAATCCGGAAGTTTTAGCAACTGAATGTCCTTGGGCAAGACACTGGCTTCAACATGCCCCCACCTGACGCTACGCCTTAAGACTACCCACTGCATTGTCTTACAGCCCTTCAAAGCACTAATAGCTTTCAATCTTGTTCGGTTCACTCCCCTGCTGAGGTCCACATTCCTGCCGGAAGAGACAACGGCGCATCCCTACAGGAGAAGTGTCAATGCCACCGGGTCGGAGATGACGTCACATAGAGGAGTGTCGTACCACTGATGATATCGTTTGGAGGAGTGTCAGTTTCACCGGGACGGCGATGACGTTGTTTTGACGAGTTTTCGATCAGGAGCCACTGCCTCATCATGGGAAGGAAGAGCCACCACACTTCGTCCGGAACGTCCGGAATCATGTTCACCAACGACTTTGTAATGTTAGCATGCCAGAAGAGACTGGCACCAGACAGTCGGGTTCTCCCTAGGTTTTTTTTTTCACTCTAATTCCACATAGCAACTTTTTGTTGGTCTGGCGGTAAATAAATAAACTTGAACTTGCTCCGGGTTTGTGTGTCCATTTCACTGAATGGGCTAAATGCAGATCCCAAAACCCTTGATGTTTCTGACCATTCCAGGCCACTCCTTTTCACTCATGACCCAGAGCGGATGGTCATCGTACATCGAGAATTCTTTCAATAAACTGTAATCAAGAGCTTCACTTTTCATTCATGTCTTTTCATTTTTATTTCCTAAAATAAGTTCAAAACATGACTAATTTCAACGTCCAATTATCTGCTGTTCTTTCAATCCATTGATGTATTTACAGACTCAAACTGAAAGAGAAGCACAAGTGAGCACCAAACTAAAAATACGTAGAAGACAAGTCGATTCCCATATGAGCGATGGTCAGCTCATGCTCAGAACAAAGGCTACAAATGTGAGCGCAACGCTGTGTTCAGCAATAACTACATTTTTATGACAGATGCTTCACCACACGGCGGTCTTCTATCGGTGGCTCGTCTTTTCCCCTCTGGACATGGCAACATACACCGCTGGAGCAGTAATGACTCAGACGTTTCTAAAATATCCGCCGGCACCCAGACATCTCACAACACTAGGACATTATTCAGATTTAACCTTTCGTGCTGCATGTCATGTCTGTTGCCTATACGTCCACGGAGCTGCTGAAGCTTTTTATAATTGCACCACAGTTCTCTTATTACACATCTGAACATCATATCCTTCTCGTGCCCTTCTGTCCTCTGAGAAAACCATCAGTTACAACATGAAACATCTTGAAAGCACATGTGGCTTTATGGGAAGACTTTACCGAGTTGTTTTAGCTCGGTGTTTTTTGAAGTGGAATTAAATGCCATGAACCGACAGTGGTCAAACACGTCTAGCCAAATTTGATTATAACGTTTTGTAACTTTTATTAAAGGACCGTATTTTAAAGAGTGAAACACACACAACTATTGTAGATCTTGATAAAATAATAACATTGTTAAGGAATTTGTCTAAATAACTAAAAAACTAGGGATTGCTAAAAAACGTTAGAAGTCCATTGATTTAATTGTGCATTCTGTGAAATCAGTTGTTTTGATGTAAAATCAAGACTTGCCCTCAAATCATGGACATTTCATGGAAATCATGGAAAAAGTCTTTATGTCTTTTGTTGCTTGGAAATGTTTTCCGATACATTTTATAAAACAAGAAATCATAATTTATCATATTTACAAAGAGCAAATCATCATAATAAACATATTAACAAAAAGACAAATCATTGTTTAAAAATAATTTAATATTAATGTTGATTTGTAACAACTTACATTGTAATATATGCATTGTAAAAAAAAAAATAAACCGAGAGTTTGCTGGGTAAAGATTTAAGTCCGCACTGCAAAAAATACATTCTTGACAAGCCAGAAGACAAAGATTAATTAGCTTCATAATAATATATATATATTTTTTTTTTCACCTGATTGGCAGACGTTTTACTCGACTTAAGTCATTTTCTGTTTTTAAATTTTCTTATTTTTTCATGTGCATTTTTTGCAGTGAGATGACTTCCCAGAACTGTCTATGAACACTGTTTAGATGTGAGTAAAATAGGTTGCAGGTCATACAGTATATGTCAAGGTAGATTTAGATTATTGATATGACTAAAACGATGGATTCAAAAGACACCCTTATTTTGCCAGAGTGTAAGATAAGAGAGTGAATCAGTTTTAATATGTAAGAGCTCACATTACACAAACCGTATTTGAGTTTGTGAGAAAACGCAGTTATTGCTTCAATCCAGAACAGTGAGATTTGCCTCTCTCCAAATGAATAGGCCGTATAGATGATGGAGAATGCTAATGAGGTTTTCCCGCTCGTGGCGCAGTACGAACAGGAATTGGATTGGATGGTTATTCAACAACAAGTAGAGATACCTTATCAACGTTTCTGCTTTTTTTATCTGATGATGTACATGTAAAAAAAAAAAAGCCTGGGGTGTGTAAGTGAATAATAGCTATACTGTAAAAAAAATCTGGCTTAGGATTGGCCAGATGCGGCAGGAAATGCTAAATAAATAAATAAACATGATGCCTTCAGGCAATTAGGTTTAAAGACATTTTTCTGAGAATTTGCATATAGCATGACATGAGTGGGGGTATGAAAAGGTGAAGAGGGAAAATAATCAATATGACTGAATGTATATGACTGAATAAAGAATGAATGTATTTATTCTACAGTACCCTTTTATGTTGACACTGTATTTACAATTAACTATGACAGTGTTTTTAAAGGATAATAATCCATAAAATCTTTCCAATACCACATGTAAAATGAACAAATATTAGTAGTCTACTAGCACTGGTTTTCGGTTCAATTAATAGTAAAAAATACTAAATGTATTAATACATTTGTTATCTCTTTCACCTTTACTTGTGTTACTTAATGGATCTGCTCAATTACAGACTATTAATGTATTGGTCAATGTATGTATTGTTTAATTAGGTACGTATATACATTATATAGTCATATGTTCATTTTCCAAATGTAGCAACACACTTTCTTTTCTACAAGCTTAATGATTGCACGGTTTAATTAAAAGACTAAAAATAGAGCTTATCGTTCTCCTAACAATTTTTATATCACACTGAAACTCTTACCATGTCACACTCCAATCAAGACTTTGAGAGCAATGAGTAGAAAGTGTAGAAAATTCTAGTTAGTGACCGAAATCCAGTCACATACAAGTAATCCGATCCAATCCAAAAGTCAAACGTGCAACTTCTCACTACTCCATGCATCCAATGACCCGAAGTTTTATACTTGTGGAACCCGAAAAACATCTACAATGAGCTGAGAGCTCAGCTTTTAATTCTATGGATAAAGAAGTCAAGCTCTTGCTTTGGGGCTGGATGAATTTCTAAAAGCCTTTGTATTTTGGCTCCAGATTTGATTCCGCTGCCGGTTGAGAGGCGAGCAGATACACAAAGCTCGACACTGTGCAGACAAGCCCAAGTCACTGTCTTAAGCACAAAGCCTGTTTTGTGCTGTCAAACTTTTACCAAGTAAATCAAATTGAGTCTTGAATGTGAAGCTGGCTGCCTCCATTTCTCCTTTAACAAACCCTCTCAGGGCTAAAACCGCTACCGGTCTTCCAAGAAGACACATCGGTTAAAGGAAAGGAAGACAGAAAACGAAAGCTGTCATGAGACTGTCGACTAAATGGAGAATTTTCGAGGAACATTTGCCGGCACAGAATCCACTAGCTGGCAGGAAATCCGACGCTTTGTTGGACGCAACAGAAGTCTGGAGGAAACAGAAACAGCGTTTTGGTCATCTGTGTTACTGCAGACCACAAAACAATGTTCTGTTTTAGATGTGTACGATTATTCAGAAAACGTTTAGGTACAAATGCAGTTTCCTTCACTCTTATATTTATTTAAGTCTCCATAGGGACATGCGGCATTTATCTGAGTGTTCAGAGTGATGATGAAGGGTGGAGTGGTCGCATTAGTCGGTGATCTCAGGCGTTAAAAGGGTGGAAGGACTTGACCAAGATCATTAAAACCGTGTTTAAAAACAGAAAAAAAGAGACTTTGATATCTAATAGGCTTAATAATATCAACATATGACATATGAAAACCAAAAAGTGTTTGGAATGTAGAGAGCAATTAGCTAGAGTGAGAGATTATTTGCTTATTTCAAGAAAACTGAATTTTCTTGCTTGGAAAAATTGCTCATTTTGATCATTTTTAACCTTAAATCGAGACGTTTTTTTAAAATAGACTACTGTATGTTTTAACACAGAACTTCATGAAACGAGAAATGTCAAGTGAAATTTTCTTTTTTTTAAGAATACAATGTTTCTCAATTTAAGAAACTAGATGCTAGACTGCCTGCTTCCTTTCACAGCTTTCCATTCAGACAAATAATAAATAATTGAACCTATCACATTTAAACAGATGTTTGTTACCATGCAGAGTAAAAGTCAAGTCAAAGCATTTTATTTATTTATTTATTTACGTTTGCAAGCTCTCAAATTATAGAGCATGTTGTGGAGATGGTTATTCTTTAACCAATCAGATTTCTAGCTGCTCTCACTAGGGCCTTCGAGAATCCTGCAACGTCATCACATTTTCAGGCGCGTTTGACTGGACAGCACAGCTTCGACTTTTATGATTTTCCATGGCTATTGATGTAGATTAACTCGCTTTGAGGAACGAGAAGATGAGGATTTTCATTAAGTAAGTTGTTACAATTTTTCGAAACAATATTGGCAATCCAAGCTCTATTATTGATGTTTTTATGGAACAAGGTGTTTGAATTTCATAGAATGCATCTATTGTATTACATGTTCTTATAAGACTGTTATGAGCAGTTCATGTGCAACTCAGCATGTAGCGTAGTAATGAATCTCAAGGGAGATTGTGGATAATTTCCCCTATGACATGTGATATTAACCATCTGTAGCTCCAGTAGGAGACTAGTTCAAACCTAGCTTGTCTATTCCATAAAAAGCAATTTGTAGCTACAAGTTTCTATGTGGAGATGGTGACTCTTTATACCGTATTTGTGCATGTTGATTATTTTTATAAACTACTTTTTCAGAGACGTGTTGATTTCTAAAGGTCTAAAGGTTTCTTGATCTAAAGGTCAGTGTTGACTTTTCTTTTTTTAGTTGTAACCAATTTTATTTTGAATCCCAATTAAGCTTTTACTTTTTTAACAGTTAAATTAGTTTTTAACTTAAATTAGTTTTGAACAACTTTGGTTGTATTTAGAGCAACGTGTCTGACTTCAGACAAGTACATTTGTGATCAGTTCACTAATCGGCGCCATGGTGAGTTTAATATGCTTATCAACTCAGCTGACTCAATGGGAAAGATTAAATCTAAAGGAATCATAGCAGGAAACCACTGACCTCATCAGATTTACACCATGGGATATTGCAGAAGCACAAAAGAAGTTAATGGGAGAAGATTACAAATCTTTTTTTATAACAAAAAATGCAAATTTGAAAGGAAAAGCTCCTTTTTCATTTGCTGTCAGGGATAAATGCACACAAAACCAGCTGGCACTTTATTTATTTTTTCTTCTTCACAGATTAAAACACATTGAAAAATTAATACACGCCATTTTTGCACAATCCGTATAGACCAACAGAACCAATGAACACATTTTCAGAAACGTGGCATCACACAACGCCGTTTGCACCAAAATGATGAGCGCCATACATTTATAATGAATTACTACAATGAATAAATAAGCATTTTCACTGCAATGTTCAAAAAGACACAGGGTTCAAAGTTGATTTGTAGTTCGAAAAATATGGCATCTAGAAGACAAGCAGTTGAGCTGCCTTAGTTTGCCAAGCAACTAATTCAATAAAAGAGGGCAAATGGGGGAATTAACTGACAATTTCCTCAATGAAAGGACTGAAAGACAATGAAAGACAATAAAAAGAAATGATCAGACATCGCTTACTCCATCCTGTTTTCTTGCCCCTGTGCACAAAGAGAAAAAAATGTTTTATCTCAGTGCCAAAATAATTTTAATACGTCGTTGTCAATTTAGCTGAACTCAAGTTACCTGTAAGGATCTTCATGAACAGAACGTGGTAATTAAGAGTGAACCTCAGTAAGTGGGTAACTGACCTTAGCTCCCAGATCTCGATTCCTTGCTCTCATCTTGTTGACTTGAGACTCTGCCATGTCTGCTCTCTCCTCGGCTTGTTCCAGCTCATGTTGGGCTTTCCTCCAGCGGGCAAAGTGAACATTGGATTGTTCCTCCTGTTATGAGCAAATCAATCTGCAATTTACAGCTTTTGAGTTCCTTCCACATATCTATGGCAAACCCAAATATATCCAATTTCTATTTCTAAGATTTCTAAATCCTTGTTTGTCGTGTAAAAAAAAATAGTTTCAAAGGTGTTTTGATCAAAATGCATGTTCTGTACTGTTTTATGCAGTTTAAATATTGAAAAGGATGTTTATTGAAAACAAAAAATGAAAACTCCCAAAAAGAATGTTACATAGCTTGTGGTTATGTTAATCACAAGGTGGCATTTTGTTCCAAATCATGAAAATATAGTGTAATGCAAAGCGTAGAATTGGCCTAAATATCTCAGAAAAGTTGAAGGCTTGACCTATTTTTTAACATACCAATCTAAAGGTCAATTGTGCAATTGTCAATTTACACAACCTGTACAATTGTTACTATATTTTTTTGCGTAATTCGTTTTGTGAAATTAAATACGTAAAGTATATTTAATGTTCAAATAAATGGACTTACGGCCTCCTCTGCCTGTCTCTTGTAGGCCTTAACCTTTATCTGAAGTTTATCAACAAGGTCCTGAAGCCTGTTAATGGTCTTCTGGTCTTCTTCCCACTATGCAAAACACAGGTTTGAAAAAATTCACAAACAATACTCATTTCAGTCTTGTTGTAAATGGCAAAAGATTGGCCAAATGGATGGGGCAAGAGATTGGCCAAAAGATAGTTGTTTGCAACGCAGCTAAGATGGATGTGAACAGGCTCTCTTAAGTTTGTACCCAAAGAATATGTCCAACCAAATCCAAAATTAAGCCACAAAGAGGTATATCTGATAAATATTGTAATTGTTGCTGCCGAACCTCTTGTCCTCCATACCTGGTAGGTGAGCTCCTTCATTCTCCTTTCATACTTGCGAAAGTCTTTTGTGGAATTGGCTCCACGCTTTTGTTCAGCCTCAAGCTCATTTTCTAGTTCACGAACCTGAAAATGTGGTACAAGTAGTATTTATAAAACATCCCCACACTGTAGACGTAGATCTTAACTGCGCTCACCCTTGCCTCGAGTTTCTGGAGTTGCTTCTTTCCACCTTTCAGAGCCAAATTCTCCGCCTCATCCAAGCGATGCTGCAGGTCTTTGATAGTGGCTTCAAAGTTCTTTTTCATTCGCTCTAAGTGAGCACTGGTGTCCTGCTCTTTCTTAAGCTCCTCTGACATCATTGCAGCCTTGAAGGACAAACGCAGTTAATGTGAAGAGAATAGATTATTTGCTTCATTTGTCAGTTTTAACTCACATCTGTTATCGCTTTTATAGCCCTTTCCTCAGCATCCCTCGACTCTTGAATGGAGACCTCCAGTTCGCTCTGGATCTGGGAAATATCACCTTCAAACCTTTTCTTGGTGTGCAAGAGGCTGGTATTCTGGGAAGATCAGAATTCCCTCAGTAATCAGAGTTAAAAGTTCTGATGCACTTGAGTTTATTGATGAGATGCTCTTCCAACCTGGGAATGCAGGAGTGCTACTCGTTCACTAGCATCCGTAAGCTCCTGCTCAGCGATTTTGCGACTTCTCTCAGTTTGCTCCAATGACGCTCTGAGTTCTTCAATCTCAGCTTGCATCAGTAAGCTCCTTCGTTCAGACACGGCTAGTTGTTCCTTCACATCATCTTGTCCTCTGATGGAATCATCAAGGTGTAGCTGAATATCCTGTAAAACCATAATTTGAATCTCCCACTAAACCAACGATCCAAACATTTTTGCACACCCTATATTATCAGAATTGCCAGTTTCCAAAATGGACCTATTGGCACCTTGAGAACTTTACCAGAGATACCCTGGTACATTAGAAGGTATACATTGGAATAACATAAAGAATTGTGAATTCTACATTCTGTTATTCAAACGACCTTGAGTTGTCCTTGCTGGTTGCGAAATTGCTTCTGCGCTTCAGCCGCCTGACGATTGGCATGGCTCAGCTGTATCTCCATCTCATTGAGATCTCCTTCCATCTTTTTCTTGACCCTGAGAGCATCATTCCTGATTTTCACTTCTGAGTCCAGAGTGTTCTGCATAGACTCTGTGACTCTCTGGATATTCCTCTTCAGCTGGTCAATTTCATCATCTTTTTCAGCTAGTTTTCTGTCCATCTCACCCTTAAGCTGATTGAAATCCAGTTGGACACGGATGATCTTTGATTCTTCATGTTCTAGAGATGCCTGTTTGATAGAATGCATTCACTTTAAAATCAAACTGTTTAATATTATGCGTAGAGCTAAATTTCCAGATGCAATTACCTCAGCCTCTTCCAAGGCCACTTGTATCTCAGATTTCTCAGTTTCCACTTTCTTCCTGGTCTTCTCAAGGTCATGTAGATTTTTTCCTCTATCACCTATCTGCTCTGTGAGATCTGAGATCTCCTCTGAGCATAGCACCAATACGTGTTATGCATGTAAAGTGATGTGTTAAGAATCACAGAATTTTAATCACATCCTTAATTAGAAATATGACGTCACTTACGCTGCAAATTCTTGTTCTCTCGTTTAAGAGTTTCAAGATGGTCCAGTGTTTCCTCGTAAGAATTTTTCAATCTGAACAGCTCAGTGCTCAATCCTCTAGACTCTTTTTGTCCACTTTCCAATTCTGCACGAGTTTCCTCAAATTTATGCCTCCATTCAACCAGAACCTTCAAACAAATGCCAGTTGTAAGAGAACGTTCAAACCTATTTTTTGTTTGTAAGTTTTATATATAAAATTCAATAAATTGGTTGATTGTTGGTTTGATTGATTGGTAGCTTGATTGATTGGTAGTCAGACTGATTGATTGATTGATTGATTGATTCTTACATCCATCTACTCGTTCATCCATCCATTCTTACATCCATATACAGTATTGTTTATATACCTTGTCAAAGCATAGCTGCTTCTTGTCTAAACCGACTGCCAAGCTGTTGGCTTTTTCTAAATCTATCATGAGGTCTTCCACCTCGTTCTGAAGTCTTTGCTTGGTTTTCTCCAATGAAGCACACTTTGAGTTTGCAGCCTCTATTTGCTCCTCAGCTTCTTGAAGCCGCTGAGCAAGTTTTTTCCTGCAAAAAAAGACTTAATGACAATTATGCTTAAGCCCAATAAATATCTACGTATAGATGCCTAATAATTATCTATTTATATAATTGTATACTTTCCCCCAGTATAAAACGGACAATCTTTACTCATTTTTAACAACCAAGTCTCCAGATTGAGATACTTAAATCAACACAGTAGTTCATGTATTCAAAATAGAAAATTATTCAAGTATGAAGACTAATATGAACATTTGCGTGTCATACTTGGCCTCCTCAAGTTCCTCGGTGCGGTGAATAGCATCAGTCTCATATTTGGTTCTCCAGTGAGATACTTCACATGTAGCTTTCGACATGCCTCGCTGCATCTCGGCCTTTGCTTCCTGTTCCTCCTCAAACTGCTCCCTTAGCAGATCACGGTCGTGCCGAGACGATTGCAAAGCATGGACTAAAGCATTCTTAGCCTATGAAATTGAAACGATTGCAAAAATGAAGAATGTTAACGTGTATCAATGTGTCTTAGTTTGTATTTTGACTGTATTAAAATTACGTTTTTTTTCCTTTTCATTGGTTACCTTAGACTCCTCCTCCAATTGTCTCTTCAGCTCATCACTTTGTTGAGTGAAACCCTGTTTTCTTCTCACAATTTGTGAGATAAGGCTGTCTTTCTCCTCAATTTGTCTAGAATAATCACCTGTTGAGCATCCCAAAGAAACCCTTGACTAAAATTAATTGCCAGTAAAAATACATTACACACCATAATTTACCATTTTCAGTTTGTAGACGTGCTTTCTGGTAGCTAAGGTCATTAAATTGTCGCATAATCCCTTCATTCTTGCTTTTTAATTCGGAGAGCTGGTCTTCAAGATTGTGGCACATCTTCTCCAGGTTAATCTGTTGGTTGGAGGCATATTAACAAACACAGACTATAGTGCAAAACCCAATATATAAAGAGTTGAAAAAAAACTAGTTTTTTACATTTCTTGATGTTTTTGACCCATGTTGATGTTTTAAGTTCCATACGAGTTTAATACTCAAGTTATTTTAATATTGGATACTTTGCGACTTTTCCTCAAGTCTTCTTAGAATTGGTGACTTGTAACTTTTAATGGAGTAATTTTTACAGTAAGAAACTTTTACTCAAGTAGGTTTTCAGGTACTATATACACCCCTGACTGCAATCGTACAAACCTTAGCTTTCGCCAAAGCCTCCACATTGCCAGCTAGATCATCAATCTCCATTTTAAGTTCGCTCTTGTCTTTCTCCAGTTTCTGCTTGACTCGCTGGAGGTTGTCCACTTGCTCTCCAAGCTCTGCCATGCTGTCCGCATGCTTTTTCCTGAGGGTGGCAGTGGTGGCTTCATGATGCAGCGTGGCCTCTTCAAGATCCCGCCGCAGCTTCTGAAGCTCAATCTCACGTTTCTTGTTCACCTCCACCTGAGCTGCAGTCGTACCTCCAGCTTCCTCCAACCTTTCGCTGATCTCCTCAAGCTCCCGGGAGAGATCAGCTCTCTGCTTATCTACCTTGGCCCGAGTGGCACGTTCAGATTCTACCTCCTCCTCTAATTCTTCTGAGCGAGCCTGTGACAAGGAGAAGTGACTGTGAGTTCATGGGAAAATCCTTCTCAAGCCAAATTTCAATCAAAAGGAAGAGCAAATTACATGCAGCTCCTTTATCTTTTTGTGAAGCTGGGAGCTAATAGATTGCTCATCTTCGACTTTGCTTAAAAGCTGGGTTATCTCAAAGTCTTTTCTGTGAGATAGAATCAGAGGTGGTAAATATTCATGAACTGCTGGTACATCTTCTAAAAGAGGGCAACATCACTTTTTGAGTTTCTCCTCCATTTGTTGCCGGTCGTTCTCCAGGTCCATTATGGATTCCTGAGACAGCTTCATGTCTCCTTCTAGCTTCCGTTTGACTCTTTCAAGGTCCATTCGTGTTTTTCTCTCTTGCTCGAGAGAACCTTCAAGCTAAACGCACAAGAATGTGTATTACAATTCAAAGTGATGTTGTGTTTACATGATACCTACATCATCCACTTGTTGTTCAAGTTTGGTTTTGGCTTTGGTCAAAGCGTTGACTTTATCCTCCTCCGCTTGTAGATCATCGAGAACTTGCTGGTGAGCCTCTTGCAGAGCTTTCTTCTCCTTGATCAGCTTTGCCATGTTTGCATCCTGACTGGATATTTCATCTGTGAGGTTTTTAACCTGTAGAGAATCAGTTGAGAATCAAATCTGACCGTTTTTAACAAACCAGGCCTAGTACTACAGTCCAATTGGTCCAAACCTTATTCTCAGTTGCATGCTTTTCTTTCTCCACTTTAGTCAACGTGAGTTCTAGATCATCAATATCTTTCTTCAGCTCTGAACACTCATCCTCTAATTTCCTTTTCTTTGCTGTCAGCTCTGAATTAATTTCCTCCTCGTCATCCAGTCGTTCCGTGAGCTCTTTGAGCTTGGCCTCCAGCTGGAGTTTGCTTTTTATCAGTCCCTCGCACCTTTCTGCCGCATCTACGAGATTCTCACCATCCTGGGTAAAGATTACAATGATATGTGAAGTTTAATAGTCTGTAAAAAAGATTAGCTTTCCGTATTAAGGGTCAGCAACGGACTCTTTTTATGAATTGTATCTACACACTTGTGATAGCCAGGGTTAAGAGTGTGTGAGCTAATCCTCAGACAACATCTGCCTACTGCTTATGGTGGAACTTACAGCTTGGACTTGAATGAGAAGGTCATTTTTCTCTTGTATCAGTGAGACCATTTTTTGCTCCAGCTCTTTCCGTTTGGATTCTGCTTTCGCAAGTTCCTCTTTACACTTCAGGAAGTCATCCTTCATTGTGGCCATCTCCTTCTCTGTTTCAGCACTTCTCAGAAGAGGCTTGATCTTGTAATAGAGCTTCATCCAAGGCCAGTGTTTGACATTCATGAATGCTCGGAGGTTGTACTGCAAAGTGTAGACAGCATCTCTGGAAAAAAAATAATGGTGATTAATGTACTGTGGTACCACTTTTGAATGATTCTGTTAACAAACATTTTCTTTTACGTCGGGAAAATATTGTCTCTTTTAACAAATTTATTTTACTACACAATAGGCCAAATGTCGTAGAGACAAGAATGTTAAGCAAGTTTTTTCTCAAGACTAATATGCAGGAAGATCTTTTGAGTGGATCATGGAAGTGCCCAGACGTGTAAAACAGTTATTTTATTTATCTAGCACGTCAGTAAACAAAAAAAAAGCACTTACAGAATACAGTTACGGATATCTTAATTCCGGAACCGCTGACACGTCACGCAGGACAAGCTGACGACACTTTTCTTGACAAAGCCGTTTTGTTATAAAACTGCAACACCCGGTGGTGGAAAAATGCATTGCAGGCGGAGATGCACGGAGACCCTTTGTGTATTGATGCACTGATCAGCGTGAAAATAGTGGTTCAACCAACCGTTGTGTTATTTTGCAACAACGCGGACCTTACAAAGATGTTTCATTATGTTTACGTACAAAAATAAACCCGAGTAAGACGCTCGGCTAACATCTCGGTGATCTGGCTACATCACAGTTGTTGCAATATTCTCACAAGATGCAAAATGGCGGATGTAACATGTTTTTTTTGTCATCGAGACGGATTATCAAATTTACACGAAAAACGCTGCCCATTGTACGAAATTTCCATTTCACAAAACTGCTGTCGGCTCGAATTAATTTCGTAAAGCGAGGTAGCACTGCACGTGAACGCTTACTTTTGAGCATACATCTTCTCAAATTCCTTCCTCATGAGAAATCCACGACACAGAGACTGGATGCAAGTCACCAGTGATGCCAGTTTTTCATCACGCAGTTCTTCCAAGGTTCCCAGTAGGCCAGCTTTAAAAAACACCTAGAAGAACAAAAAGGTTTTGACGCAAACGATCAATTCATGAGTTTGCTATCTGAGACCAACGGAATGATTTTGCACCTTTGTGTGGCCAAACTTATACTGAGTGTGATCAATATCGATTGATCCCAAGAGCTTCTCGGAAGCTTTTTTTCCATCTATGAACTGTCCTTCTGGAACAGCACTAGCGTTGAGTATCCTATACCTGTTATATAATGACAGTAAAGATATTACGTATTATTGACGTCTGCAACAAATCACAATGTCACAAGCACACTGAAATTTTTCACATTACAAGCCAGTGTAAAATTATTTGAATTTTGATAATAGTCCAAGTTATTTTACAGTATATAGCGCTTTTTGTAGTCCCATACCAACGCAAAGTCGCTATGCTAAATAAATTATAATTTATAATAGCTATTTTTATATATAAAAAATAAGCTATATTATTTTTTTTTTGCTTTTTTAATTCATTTTATTGCTTTATTCTTTAATTAAGCTGGGCGATTGTTCAAATCATTTCACTGCATGTCGCACCACGTATGTATAATGTACGTGACAAATAGGATTTGATTTAAATTGATTTAGTCGGTGATATAGAAATTCTGTCAATACTGGTTGAAATGAAGCTTAAACAAAATGAACAAAAATCTGTGATGATTATGCAACTCTGCGTAGCTCCTACAAAGACGGCTTTGGATTGAGATGACTTCATTATTTCTGGTTCACATCACTTTGATAAATATGTATTACCCGTGTTATTTACGCTCATTTACCTCTGCTTAAAGTCTGCGTAAAGGAGTCTACTCGGGAAACCTTTCCTGCAGATCCGGATTCCTTCCAAGACGCCGTTGCAGCGCAACTGGTGGATAACCAAATGGTTGTCCATTATTCCTGTTTAAGTGAAGATTATTGAAATGGGTTTTCTAGTTGAGATGATAAGCTCCACTTTGCATAATTACGCAATGATGAGACGAATCGTGTTTGCCCACCTGGCGTTTTGACCTCGTTGGGGATCAGGCATCGCACAAAGTGAGGATGTGTGCTTCTCAAGTTGGTCATCAGCTTGCCAAGATTTTCCTTGGGTTGGAGAAATAAATCAGGATCATTTACAGCTCGGCGAGAGATTTACATATCCCTGGTCGAAATGAGGAAACCTACTCTGAAAACAGCCGAGACCGTTTGGAACGAGCCTCCTTTCTTCTTGGTTGTTTTTTTGCCTCCTGCTCCTCCACTCGCCTCTTTAGAGGAAATACGATGGATTAATGGAGCAATCTTTCATAGTTTTTCCTTTTTTCGGACGGGTTTGGAATAACTCACCCGCTTCAGCCGAGGCGAAGGAGGCATACAGGTTTGCCAACAGTTTGACTGATGACTTCTGGTACAACTGAACTACAGACTCATTTAAAGGATCCTTATTTTTGTCTAGCCACCCGGATATGTTGTAGTCGACAGTGCCGGCGTAGTGCACTAAAGAGAAATGAGCCTCGGCTTTGCCTTTGGCCGGCTTGGGCTTTTGGAAGGCATTGTTCTTTCCCAAGTGCTGGTCGTAGAGCTTGTTTTTGAAGGACGTGTCTGTTGCCTTTGGAAACATACACTCTTCTTCAAGTATGGAAAAGATTCCCATAGGCTGGAAGACACGAAAAAATATGGTCAATATTACGTCAAGTGATTTAGTGATTTGTCAATAACTACATACAATGGAAACCAAACTAAGGCTAACTAGTTTGAGAACAATTATTCTCTTAATACATACTCTTTTTTTGTATTTAACAAACCTAATTTGTGTCTTGTATCATTTTGATATCATAAAAATGTCGGTTCTCATGGTCAAGACTTAATTTCCCATGATCCTTTGCTCTCAAGTCAAACTCCGCACATGCGCAGAGCAATCATTTCAAGCTCAGGCCTGTTTCAAGCTTGCTGTTTATTAAGGATTATTATCCCCTGTGCAGTGACCCAGCGTTTTGATTGTGTCCTTTCCTTGGATTCGTTCTTGATTTTCGACTGTTTCAACTCTTTCTGCAATGACAGATTGACCCGGTCGTGGTTTGTAGTTTCTGTTCGTTGTAATATAAAATATTGTACTGTATTTAGTTTAATCTTACCTCTTCCAGTGTTGTTTTTTTATTTAGTTCTTATAAGTGTCGCTGCGTGTCTAATGTTTTTTATTTCTGTTATTGAGCCAATAAAAGCTTGTACTGTAGCACGTCTGCCTACGGAACATTGTTTAACATTATATAGACGCACACATGCACCGCTGCATAGACAACGTGTTTCCTTTTATATGTGAGTATTCCTCACTTGAAATGTGGAAATATGGGGGCCTATTGTTACACGCATATTTGAAATTGGCAATTCTAAGCCCCCCCTCCAAGTTTTTGAGCGTTGAAAATTTGGAAAAATTGGTTCTTATATTCGCGTAAATATGGTTTTTATTGGTTCATTTTTCATATTAATTTCCAAATGTAATAATGTGACGTTGCTTCGAACTTACCTTCTCAATCAGCTCAATACAAGCAGCAAGGTCCATTCCAAAGTCTATGAACTCCCAGTCGATTCCCTCTTTCTTGTATTCCTCTTGTTCCAGTACAAACATGTGGTGGTTAAAGAACTGCTGCAGTTTCTCGTTTGTGAAGTTGATGCACAACTGCTCCAGGCTATTGTACTAATGCAAAACATGAGATGACAAATCATCTCCACATCCATTAGAACAATGGTCCCCAACCTTCTTTGTGGCATGGAATTTTTCAGATTTAAATTTTTTATTTAGTATTTGAATTATATAATTATTTATTTGAATTATAGTACTTAATTTTGCATTAAAAAAAACAGCAATACCAAAATATGAATGTAGTGATTCATTGATTCATAGGAGTAATTTAACATTTTTACTTTGTGATATTTTAAGTTTCTTTTTCTATCAAAAATACAAATATTATATTTTGTTTTCAAATACAAAAAACATCTTAAATATAAAAAAATATAAAAATATTTTTAGTTTTGAACTTTTACTACCGTTTATATTTTGAAACAAAGAAAGTTCTACAACTTAGAAACAAAAAAAGAACATTTTCATTTTCAAAATCAAAATGCACGCGGCGTCACAAGAAACATTAGAAGCATTAACGTTATCAAGAAACATTAGAAAATAATGTGCTGATAATATCCCAGGCTGTTGACTGCGGTCAAACTAGACGCATCTCCGAAAGTCTCAGTTATTACAATGCGCTGATCGTAATAAATCGTTTCTACTATATTTCTTTTTTTATGGGATGGTAATTTTTCTTACATACTTAAACTTAATTTAGAGAAAGTAACAGCTAAAAAGTAGAGACATGATGGTGTTGAATGGAAACACTTACGTCGAAAATTTCAAACCCGGCAATATCAAGAACTCCGATGAAGAAAGAGCGAGGCTGCTTGGTGTCCAGCATCTGGTTGATTCTGATGACCATCCACAAGAACATCTTCTCATAGACAGACTTAGATAAGGCCGCCACTGAGTTGGTCACCTGTTGGTTTAGCAGAGAAGATATAAATCCTGAACTTTACTTCTAATGGTGCTACAGAAACACAAACCTGTTGAACGGTCTGACCTTTAGTCACAACCTCATTCCCAACTTTAACTCTTGGGTAACAAAGGGCTTTTAACAAGTCAGCAGAGTTCAGTCCCATCAGGAAAGACACTTTATCCGCAACTGCAACACAAAAAAGCAAAGGCACATTTCAGTTGTCTGGTTTTATGTATTTTTCAATTGGACAGTTGGATCTGGCGTAAACTTTAGATAGCATCAAGCTCAGTTTTGACATCTAATAAACATGGTTCAGTTTTACTTTATTTTATGAAAACTGTTTACTTTATTTACATTATTATTATAAAATTATATATTATACAAAATACATTTTATTATTTTGATCTAGTTCTAGTTTCTTATTATTTAGATCTAGATTAGTCTAGATTTACTATCATAAAGGCTTGATTTATGCTTTAAAAGCATCTATGTAAAATGCCCAATTATTGTTCTTTCACACTTTGTTAGGGATCTGTTAATCATTTATAAATCAAGCTTATTCAGATATAAAATAACTACTCTGTGTGTGCTAATGAACACTTTATTCACGCACATTTCCTCTAAACTCATGAGTAGCTGGGCTTGTTGCAAATACTTTTTTGCATGTTTTATTAATGAGATTTTAAAGATCAGTTAAAAGTTTAGGGACTTTTACTTATCATTATTAGACTGCAATGTTCATTTTATTAGAAAAATATCTAAATGTATAATATTACATTTACATAAATATAAATGAAACATGTGCTATTTTGATGTATTACTCCAACATATTGACACTTCGCAATATTTTTTTGCGTTTTAGTTAAAATTGTGATTTGCATATTTAATGAACTATAGTTGTTGATTTTTCAATACAAGGTTGTTTCAATGAATTTGAATTTGTGTTAGTGCTTGTACTTCTCTTTTCCACCACAAGATGGTGGTGACATCATATACCTTTTATTTAATGCCTGCGCAATACTGAAGCAAAATAAAAACATTGATTACATAAAGGGAAAGAGTTCCTGATTTCACCTTGCAGTGGATGAAAGAGTTTTTTTCACTTTTACCTTCAGTGCCATCAGGTTCTGCCTGCTCCTCACGCTGCTTCTGCTTGAACTTCATGTTCCCATAATGCATCACTGCACCCGTCAACTTGTAGATGCTGCTTTTCTCATCAGTGGTAAATCCCAAGATGTCAATGGCTGACTGGGAAATTTATGAAAAAATAAATAAATTAATATGTTCTCATTTTAGTCTTTCAGTTTTGAGCAACACTCACATCGGTGGCGTCCAGTTCCTCTTTATCATTGATACTGGCCACTGTGATCTGACCTTGACTTATCATGGGGAAATCATAGGGATTGGTTGTGACGAGAAGCATGTCTGGGGATAAATGGAAAAATAGTGTCTGCAGAAGCTTCAGGATGTTCATGCCATGCTCTGTGAGATCCGTCCACCTATCAGCTCTGGTTTATGACCAGTGGTGACTTGATAGAAGATGTGATAACTCCTCTCATCTGACAGCTGGAAGGTCACTCTGGACTTCTCCAGCAAATCTAGAGGAACGATACCACAGTCATTGAACTCTTGGACTCATTATTGTACCAGATAACAAAAACTTGCATGTCTCGATATCAGCCGAGGAGAGTTTTCCCGTGGTCCCAAAGTGGATGCGTATGAACTTCCCCTGATCCATTCAGAACGTTTAGAGTTAGATCTCAACGCCAGCGAGAAGGACACAACAGCTGAACTCACAAAGCGTGAAGAGTTGTCGTTCCTCACAGTCTTGGCATTCCCAAAAGCCTCCAGCAGGGGATTTGCAGAAATGATTTGATCTTCAAGTGTCCCCTACGACGGGAATGGATCATTTCAGAAATCCGTGGATTATTAAAGCACCACCGTTCTAAAGTTTGGGGTCACCTTATTTTGAAAAAAAAAAATCATTGTTTTTTTCAATGAAAATTACTATAAAATAATCAAAAATACACTCTACATTGCTAATGTGGTAATCACTATTCTAGCTGTAAATGTCTGGGTTTTGTGCAATATCTACACAAGTGTAACAAGGCCCATTTCCAGCAACTGTCACTCCAGTGTTTTAATGATACAATGTGTCAGAAGGATGATGGATGATAGTAAAACCCTTGTTTGGTCATGTCAGCACTGCTGGAAACTGTTTAGCTGGTTAAAGAAGCTGTAAACTGACCTTCTTCTGAGCAGGTTGAGATTCTGGAGCATCACATTTGTGGGTCAGTCAAACGCTCAAAATGGCCAGAAATAGAGAACTTTCACGTGAAACTCCACAGTCTATCGTTGTTCTTAGAAAATTAAGTGTGACCTTTCACGGAACGCACATATTTGTCTAAGTCTGGGGTTTTTACCCTTTTTGACCTCAGGATCCAAATTTTCCAGATCAAAGTGGTCCGCGGCTCATTCA
The DNA here is from genome assembly GCA_017309775.1 of Paedocypris sp. Pulau Singkep. NCBI lineage: Eukaryota > Metazoa > Chordata > Actinopteri > Cypriniformes > Paedocypris > Paedocypris sp. Pulau Singkep. Next base: position 511,046 of record MU204266.1, read on the forward strand.
AAATAGCATTAATTTTTTCGATCCAAATCATGATTTAGGTTAATGCTCACAAAGTCGATTTTCTTTACTCCAAGGCTTTCCAACGAGTTTTGGATGTTTGGTTTCTCTATGTCGCCTTAATGTCGAATACGACACACGCAACACACTGGGCTCTGCTGTGCTTGTGGAATCTAAGTAGTGGCAAAAAATATCAAACGCACATTTCTATGAAATGCTTCACATTTTCGTTTGTTTTTTATTGCTTATTATTTGCTTGCAACCTTTACATTTTCATGGAAAATTTTCGTTTGTTTTCTTATTTGTGTCGTTTCAGATCGTTTTCTGCATTTTCGCAAAAAAAAAAAAAAAAATGTAAAGATTGCAAGCGAAAAAATTCCTAAATGAAAATGTGAAGCATTTCAGAGAAACTTACATTTTTTCCATTAATATAAATGTATAGAGTACTTAACTTTTACCTTTATTTGTTTGTTATAAGAACCTTTTATTTTAAGATAAAATGCTGCAGCTACTGACTTACTCTGCTGCTGCTTATTGGAGGATGTTAACTCCTCGGTGTCACCTAGTGGTGTGGAGCTTCATTGTGGTTCTGCGGCCCTTGCTGCCCAACGTCTCAGAACTGACGTTTTTTCTTGCGGACCACTAGGTGGTGAACAATGGCTCGTGGCCCAATTGTTAAGAATCGTTGGTCTAGGTGACCCCAAACTTTTGAACAGTAGTGTACGCAACCCGACTGGCTTTGGAGATCATCCTCACCTGCATTTTCCCCGGTGTGACGTCTTTCTTCTTGTCTCCAGACACTGCGATCGTGGCAAAGTACTGGATGACCCGCTTGGTGTTGACGGTCTTCCCTGCACCGGATTCTCCGCTGGAAACAACACGCTGACATTATCACACAGCGGGACGTACATCACACGGCTTAACCTCGTAATTGACAGTGCGGATTGATGGCGGAGGAACTTACGTAATCAGGACAGACTGATTCTCCCTGTCTGAGGAGATTAAAGAATAACAGAAATAGGATTGTAACATTTGTATCATCATCATCATCATCATCACACACAGCAATTTAAACACCTTGAGAAATAAACCTGGCAACTACACCACTTTCGGTTATTTATTTTCGCCTTCGCACATGTTTTTTCTGTCAATTGCATGTTTCTTGTGTTTTTGTATCTTGTGTTATAGTTAAACCGTTTCTTGCCTTCTATGTTTTAGACTATAGTTTTATATAATGTAGTTATTTATATTAGTTATTCAGTATGTATATTTTACCATTATCTTATCATTCTTTTTGCACCAAACGGAGTAGCAATACTAATTTCATGGTAACCCTTTATTACAATGACAATAAAGGCATTATATGCTGCAGGATATTAACTTTATTACTGTTGTTTTGAAGTAGAAGGGTTACTGCGAAGAATAGTGTGTGTGTGTGTGTGTGTGTGTGTGTGTGTGTGTGTGTGTGTGTGTGTTGGGGTTTGGGGGCGAGGGGGGTAAAGTGGAATCCATGGGCACTTGTGGGGACCAAACAACCTAAAGCTAAAAAGTGAAACAACTTTCAAAAAGCTGTTTGAGGCTCAATATGTAATTCATTTAGATCAGTGTAAAGGGTGATTGGAAAGGGAATATTGTGATGGATGAAGTTATTGATGTGTGTGTGTGTGTGTGTGGGGGGGGGGGGGGTCCCCACTATGCATATTCGTACATTAGTTAGATAAAAACATATAAGTGTGTGTGTGTGTGTGTGTGTGTGTGTGTGTGTGTGTGTCTTGAAGTCATTCTCTGTGTTTTTCACCATCTTGACAAGCAGTATAAAATGTTTCAAATACTATATTTACACTTCTGAAAGAATATAGATAATAAATTGACACATAATATTAACTGTGTGTTTGGTAAAGAGAGGTAAATTAAAGTAGATAATCTCGTTAACAAACAGGAGTTATCCACAATTAAAGGATCAAAATAACACCATCAAAGCTCTAGCAACAAAATAAAAACTAAAATCTAGTGCAACTGAAAATCACACAATTGCTGACGATGGAAAGCAAAGAAACGTGGGTAGTGTAGTTTGTGCTATACATTACACTAATATTACAGTTTAACAAAGGAATGAAACGCATGTAACTGAAATAAAACCTCATGCTTCTCATGGCTTGTTCAAGAAAAAAATATTTTCATTACAATTGATATTATTTCAGCTCTCCGTTAATCAGAAATGGAAATAGTGATAGAAAATGTATGGTACAGAAAAAGATAACAAGTTAGTAATAAAATTCCCTAGTTCTAATAAATCTTTAATTAAGTTGAGTAATTGAGTTTTCTAAACATGATTACAAGGAGAATCGATGTTATTCACTGATCCGTGACACGTATTTGTGGAAATAAGGTGACAAGCCGCATTAAGTTTTCCATCACATGTCAAAAAACTTCATATTTTAATTAGTGTTTAGATTTTAGACAAATCGCTCTGAACTAGAGCTTGGAGGCGCACTATTTTTGCTTTTTTGGGTAACAATAGATATGGTAAATAAACGCCATATCTAAAATGTAAAAATTAAAAAAGAAAAATGTGGTAAAAAAACAAAATCCCACTACCACTACTTCTTTATTTTGCATCAAATGGAGTAGCAATACTAATTTAATGCAATGACAATAAAAGCATTGTTAGAATCATTTTGTAGGTTCTAATCTTTTCTACTTAAGAACCTTATTTCTAATATTAATCTCTTATGAGAAGGCCTATTTAGATCAATTCAACTCTATTAAAATACACACACACGTTACGTTTTTTATTCACAACCCACCTGTGAGCATGAACTGATACGCGTTGTCCGACACAGAGAAGATGTGCGGTGGAGCTTCCATGCGCTTCTTGCCCCTGTAGGCGGCCACCACTTCAGCATTATACACGGGCAGCCACTTGTAAGGGTTCACGGTCACACAGAACAGTCCGGAGTAGGTCTGCCATTAAAAAAAAACACTCACCCGCATTAAATTTCCCACTCGAACCATTTAGCCACCACTTACATAAATCATCCAGGCCGCGTAACGGTCTTTAAGGTTGAACAGCACAGAAGGTTCATTGAGGTGGGTCATCATGGCCATGTCTTCAATTTTATCATACTTGGGTGGGTTCATAGGGTGACACTCTTCATCCTTCACTGTCACTGCCTGCACAGACAAATCGGCCCAATGTCTTTCGTTAACCCATAAGTCTCCCAGCTAAATTGATGGGCTCACCTCTGCAGCCTGGGTCTGGACCGTGGCCTTGCCTCCGTCTCGGCTCTGAATGATGCCTTTGATGTACAGCTCTTTGGGGTCAGGGACAAAGCAGGCCGTCTTGGCGTCGAAGGGCCGGTTCTGAGCTTCGATTCGCTCCTTCTCGGGTTTGCGGAGGTAGATTGCCGCCGGCCCGTACTGGGCCATCTCTGCATCGCCCATGGTGCTGGAAATACGCTAAAAAAGTAACACAAATCCGTTGTTATTGAGAATTTAGAGAAGGTAGAATTAAACTTACGTGTTAAAAATATCCGATTTGTGGCTTCAAAGACGATTTGAAATCGCCAAGCTGTAGGTGAGACCACCCGAGACCACCATCTGACAGTCTCTTTAGCACGGAGCCTTTTATTAACACCTCCAGGGCCTGAAAAAAAATACACATCGCTGTCTACATTTGAACATGTGAAGCTATTAGGATCTCTGCCGTGCTCTTACGCTGAGCTCCGGAAATTCAGAGGTTAATTGAACGTGTCAGCGGATCTGGTAACAATGTAAGATCGGGATTTACACCCCAATGTCTCTCTGCTTTTATCTTTAAAAGCGACGTCGCCGAAAAGACAAAAGTGATTATAGGGACGGCGAGTGAAAGATTTAAAGATGCTGATGGTGGGAAGACAAATGTGAATGAAAGGGTTCAAAAAGGCACGTGGGAATCTAAATGTCAAGTTTTAATCCGTTAGTTATGAGACACTGACATTCTCAGTCAAATTTTAAAACGTTTAGTGGAAATAATCGTTTTTTTAAATGAGCTAGGCAGATCTCGTGATGTTATTTTTCTCGAGGAAGATTCCCAGCATGATCCGTCAGTATTTTCTGTGGACTGTCACTACAAGACGTTCTCCGCTTTCCCTTCAGACTACAAGGTCAGATGCTGAGGATCTTCTGACTCGCTGGAGCCCAAAAATACCTCCTACAAATCTTCCACTCGCCCTCCGCACAGATCTTCCGCTGCGCTAATCTTCCCTCAGGTTGGCTTGACATTATGACGGAGGGTCCCTGAAAGACGAGACCTCCACACCTGTGCGTGAAATTAAACATCACGGGAAGGTTTTTAGTAACAGAGCCGTGTTCTTTGCTTTGTGAACATGAATTATCAACAGTGACAATGAGTTTACAATGAAGGTCACAGTGTCCTCAAATGAAACCCAATTTTTGCTGCACTTCAGATGAGTGTCATTTTATTATTTATGCATTTGTTGATATTATATTATATTATATATTTTTTTAAAATACAAATAAATTCTCAAAACTTGAACTATATTATATTATATTATATATTTCCCCCATAATCCAAAACAATGCGTTCAAAATATTTAGACATTTACATGAGGTTGTTTACAATGTTATAAGTCAAATAAGTATTTATCAGAGAAATGCACACAGACTTGTATACATGTTGGCTTCTATGTGTGTGATTATGTGTAAAAATAAAAAAGAAACTGTTTTCCTCCAAGAAGAAAACTCCATATTAAACATGAACTCCATATGAACATGAACAATTACACTGCTAGTGTCTTCCTTTTTGCACTGTTCTTGTTTATTGTTATTGTTTGTGTTGTACATACTTGTATTTATGTTGCACCGTAGGCTGAGGGGAAAAGAAAGAAAACAGATGATCAAATCCTCTTTGAAAGAAACACCAAGGAAGTCTAAATTCCTCATTGAGAAGGAAAAGGTGCTGCAGTGCAGATCCGCCACCACACATCGTTGCCATTTATCACATCACTGTATTCAGCTGTATGTCAAAAAAAAAAAAACTGCTTATGATAAAGTGGTGGAGTTTCAGTGAAGTTCACTCACATTACAGTATATACTTCTTCTTTGCTGACGGCAAGTTTTTGAAGGACAGTGCCACCATGTGCTTAAAAGAAGAATGACATATTTTAAAAAAAATGGATCTTCTCTTGAATTCTTCAGAGCAGTCAACAATCTCCAACTCCCATCATGATGGATGTTCAAGTTGAAGTTCAATGAATTTGTAAGGCGCCTTTCACAGTTGTAACTGTCTCAAATTGCTGGTCCGAGCAGAGGCTGGTCCGAGCGGAGTATTGTTTTTCCTTCTAGGGCACGTGTGTTTGTGGGCGGGACGTCACTGGTGATTGGTGTCTGTGGACATGGTGCGACTGAAAACGTGATGATTGGCTTAGTTTAAATGTCTATTATTTGCCACACGGAAGTCTGCGTTTGCCCAGCAGGAGTCAGTGACGAGCCAAAAAGATGAGCCACAGAGTAGAAATTGTACATTTTTTTTGTTATTGTTATCTAATTTTTGTACATTGTTAAGCTTAATCTGTCTTGTTAAACTGTTTACTTTTGTGAATTGTATTCATTTACCTTTGTTACATTCCATAAGAAGCATAATTTATATTTATTATTTGTTTGTATCTATTTTAATAATTATTTATTTTATTTAGTGTCCATTTCATTACTTTAACATATTTAATATTGACAGCAGCCAAAAATTTGGACAAATTTAAAAATGGTGGCAAAAAGTAACGCAATAGTTACTTTCTCTGGTAATTAGTTACTTTTATAACGATGTAACTCAATTACTAATTCAGTTACTTTTTTTTTTTGAAATAACTACACAGTAACTGTAACTAATTACTGTTTTATTAGAACATTCCCAAAACTGCCAACAGTCTGTGACAAGAGTGGATTAACAAGTTTAATGATTCACAGAGACTATTTTTGACAGTGGTGGAATGAGTGCGGCAGTGTTTGAAAAATCTTTCACTTGATTCCTGAGAGTGAAGATGCTTCCTAATCCCATGAAATTACCTTGCATGTCACATCATGACTCTGGCACACTTCACATTTCATGGTTTTCACACTTTGTTCTGCTCCATGCCTTCTCAGTTTGGATTTTCAGTTTAGTGCATACAAATCATACATTTAATTAAATCAATCAATCAATCAATCAATCGACCAATCAATCAATCACAATGGTATTAATCATCATATTATACACGTACCATACTGGTACTTGTTTTTAAATCAAAATTACCCCTCGTGGCCACAATGACAAACTCACTAGATGAGATAGAAACGATTTTCAAATGTAACTAAAATAAACTTAAGGATTAATAGGCTTAAATAGGATTAAAATTTAGGATTCTGCAATTTACCATTCAGTTTCAATTTTCTCTGTATTAACATTTAATAACTTATAGGAGAGCCAGTCATGGAAAAAATGATCTGAACATTTTTTTATTCTTTGTATTGTAAATTATTGGACATTTTCTGCATCAAAACGAAAAAACAAAATCCAAAAAAAGCATTGTTGTTCGTCCACTGTAACCATGCAACTGCATTAGAAGCCAGAGGGGAAGGTTATCACTGGAAATTCCACCAACCAGTCTGAGACCGCCATAAAGTGCTAGATAAATGCATTACACTTTCCTCTTGTGTGTGAATCCGTTTTTGGAGTTTTAAATAATAATTTAATTGGTTAAATGATCACAACAATTTTGTTGCACAGATGCAACATTTTCTCTCCAAGGGAAAAATATATTTTTTAGAACACATCTAAATGAAGTAGAAGCCAAGAGAACTTAATAAAGAATCTCTAATATTCACTTTTATGCCATAACATTGTCCTGATTTCACGTCAAAGTGCACAGGATCACCCACTGATCTGCACCTAATGGAAAATGTCTTTATAGAACCATCACTTTTCGTAACCACAAATTCCAGGCCTCCAAGATACAGAAAGAATTCACTAGGCCATAATGTTGCTGAAGTCAATTGATCGTCATCCTCAAATTTGAATTCTGTAAAGTATTCAGTGGGGCTACCAACTTTTATTGTGTGTCCATTTGTGAATGTAACATGAATTCCAAGAAATGCGTAAATGGAATCTGTAGCTCGGAATCTTCTTGAAATCTGAAAGTTCACAGAAAGCAGTCAAGGAATATATATATATTAACTAATCATGCATGTATTTATGTGTATATTAATTAGTGTGTATATATATATATATATATATATATATATATATATATATATATATATATATATATATATAACTGATCAAAACTAAGATATCTTGAAAATGACTGTATGGGTACATACCTCATGAAAACTGAAGTAAAAAAAAGTTATTTTCTTAAATGTGGTTACAGATGGTGTCATATAAGAGATGTCAGAACCAGTTTTCAAACCCACAGTCACAGGTTCAGCTGAAGATCACAAAACAATTCATCAATCAAAAATAACAAAATAAAAATGACCCAGCAGCGCCAATCAGTGGCAGAGAGCGAAGCAATGTGTGTGCCGGCCTTGATTCACACGTGCGCTTTGAGACAGGTAAAACTGTGAAAAACACCTGACAAATTCTCAGAACTTGAACTTGAACTTGGTATCATGTATGCTGTAAATAAAAAACAGAGCGCTGTGTGGAAGTATTTTATGAAAACACAGCGGATTGTGAAAGGAATATGCTGCTAGTGTGGATACCACTGACTTACACAAACCCTTAAAACGGGAAAATATGAACAAAAACTCTCATATGAACAAAAAGTCGTTTTCAAAAGTATGACGGAGCATTAAATGGAGTTCTCGGTCATTGTGCTATAGAGGTAAAAAAAAAAAAACGAATAGTGCTTGGACATTTGTTACTACAGTATATTATTTTTTAGTGTATGTAATTTATAGTATTATTCAGTTTTTCCTGTTCTTTGTTCTATTCTAATATTTTTGTAATTTCCCTGCAGGTTCTGCATGTTGAATTTATATCAATAATATATTTTTTGATGATTGAAAATGTCCTGTTTTTATTAACCTCACACATGAATTGACAGCCATATATTCAGACTGAGCATAATTATGCAATTACTTCATACATTGTGCCCTCCCTCCGCCCAAATGCAAGAAAACAAATGTAATTTTTATTTGTGTCCTAAAAATAAGAAAGTATCGATATCGGTATCTGCAATACTGGCTTGTATTTGCGCGCGGTGCCTGTGTGTCCCTGTACACACCTCGTGCTAGCTGTATGTTGGTGAGAGTGACGTTTGCTAGACGTATTTCTTTTGCAGTTGTTTTCCAAGCCACGTGTGAGTTTATTTTAAGTAATTTACATTTTTTGGTAAGGCTTTAATGTGCTTCAGAAGAATAATACTTAGACATGGACAGGGCAGCGACATGAGGGTTCTGACAGAGTTGAAACACCTCTGGATGTGAACTGTGTTTCTGGTCTTGACCCAAACTGACACGAGTATGAAGACATTTTACATATAATAACTTGCCCAGGTCAACAACTCGATCGCTTCCTTTTCCCAGTTCTTGGCCTATTCAAAAACTGAGAATGAATGCGCCAGTTTCTCTGCAGGAACCACAAGCATGTCATACACGCCAGAGTGTGTGTGTTTGTCAACCGATATCAACTGACTGCTGTTCATACATACCTGGATAAATCCAGAGTACAAAAATAGTCATTGTCGTGCTTTCGCATATGGGGCACAAGCTCAACACAAATGCAGAATACAAAGTTTTTATTCATCTGAAGGTGGCAGCCATTTGCCACGGTCCCTAAACTTTCACAAACAAGATTTCATTATTTAAAAAGAATGTGTTGACCGTTTTTAGAATGGAGCCCCTTTTCAAAAACTTTTACAGAAACCAGCTTCAATCAGAAAGATAGCGTGCATTGTGTGTACGTTTCTTTTTAAGCTAGCAATTCCGGTTCAAATGTTACTGTGCAGATTTTTGCAACCACTGAGCATTCGCTCATTGTTTCTCTGTTACAGCTTAAGCACAGTGAATCAGATCACAAGTTCTCCCATACTGACATTACTGATAGTTTTGTGAACTGACAGCAAAATGAATCCCACTTACCATTAAAGGGCGTAACACTGATGGAGTCACTGGCTTCACTCACTCCTATCTTCCCCAATGTTCTGTAACGGATTGAGTACAGATATCCAGACTCCAAACCAGTCAGAGTAATGCTTTCATTGAATGAGTCTAAAATAATCCACTGATTGTTTTCCACAGACCCAGAATCAGCTGTAACTGGCATGTATTCCACCCTGTACTGCAGTGTTTCTCCTGATGGAGACTTCTGGAGTTTCATGGATATTGCATGGTCCAGGACTTCCATCACTATTGGAGGATGAGGCTTAGTAACATGCTGGAACTTACTGTTTGTCAGTTTCCCACTTTCATACAAATAGATGGACGATCCTGGACTAGACGAATCACTGATTGCTGTTATGATAAAACACATTCTCTTCATTTTTTTATCACTCTGTGAAAAACTTTTGAAATGAGACAAGTTTTCTCTCAGTTTTAGAATAACATTATGATCTTTAAACCACTTTTTTTCAGATTCAAAAAGGTAAGTTGCATTTTTCTCTTTTATTTCTTTAACTTGGCCATAATTGAGAAACTCCTTCATTGCTAGAAGATACTGATCTTCATACTGTAGAGACGTGAAAGTCAGGGACACGACTACATCCACGTTAAGATCAAGAAGCTTGTGGTTAAGAGCATCTGTGGTTTCAATTTTGATCCCATCCAAGGTGTTAGAGTTTAGGAGAAGAAGTTCGGAATTTGCATCTTCCAACCATTGTTTAAGACTTTTGACATTAAAAGGAGAATTGTTGTGGCTCCTCACAATCTTTTCTAGTGCCTGATCATTCTGTTCTCCTGATCGAATTGCGGAAACAACTCTGCCAATTTCTTTTTGAAACATGGTCTTGTACATTTGAAATGAGCTCTGAAATGAATTCAGCCTGTCTCTTATATCCTTGAAAAAACTAACCAATTCATTTCTAAACAAGTCATTGAAGATCCTCTCTACATCTCCTGTATCTTCTATTATTGTTGCAATGTTGGATACTTGACTTGAGCTGAGTTCTCTTTCCAGTCGAGCTGCTTTTGAGTCCAGCAGACTGAGAGGATAGAGCCAAACTTTTAGTGGAACCATATTCTGTGGATCGTCCTTCAACATACTTGGGAGCTTCTTGTAAATCTCCAGGGCTTCCAGGTATGTGGTGGGGTTTTGTTCAAGACGGAAATCACCATTAAATGTGCAGGAGATTTGCTCTGCCAATTCATTTTCTTTCTCTGTCAATTTTACAGCTCCCTCTCCCTCAATTGAAAACAAAGGGATCTTCTTGACCATGACATTCAGTTCCCCCTCAATCTCCTGTTTGTCTTCATTATCTGATAACGTTCGGTCAAACACCATGAATGCTTGGGCTCCATACAACACGGCTGTGACCACGTGAGTAGCGGTCTTCTGGTCAAACACCTGAGGGTAGGTGATCTTCCCAAGCTGGGTCATAGTGAGCTGCTCAAATCTAGAGGTTTCACTGTAGAACATTGTCACTCTGGACTGTTGGTTTGAGGATTTGGAGTCACTCAAGTACTTGGCAGATCCTCCAACCTCCACCAGTCCTCCCATGAAACTCCCCTTCAGTGAGGCGCTGATATCCAGCAGTTTAGTCTTACTGGAGACAGTGTCAGAACTACTGAACTTCAGATCTGTCTGCAGCTGTGAACGACTGTCCAGATCTTCACTGAGGGACTTCTTGTCCCACAGAGTAACACCTGATACAAAGGAAAAGGCATATTCATGATCATACATACATAACTACATTGCATTTTGAAGCTCCATGATAATCATGCTTTTGTGGTGGTTAGATCACCTGGGATGAAGGTATCTTTGCGGCTGTCATAAAGCATTCCAGGATACAGAGGGCGTCCCAGAGCAGCAACTTCAATTGGCTCTTGTGAAAAAAAAATTAATTAAATGTTGTGTACCAATAAAAACAATTGTTTTGGGTGTTCATGCAAAGTCGGACTTCATAATTATGAGATAATAATAATAATAATAATAATAATAATAATAATAATAAAGTATTTTTTTTTCAAAGACATAATTCTTAATTCACAAGTCACTATTCTGAAATAAAATTGAGAATTCTGAGCTTATAACTAGCAATTGTAGATAAAAAGCCAAAATTCGGAGTTCAAAACTGGCAATTTGAAAAATACTTGAAGAATTATTGTGTATAGCTGTTTAAACTGAATAACACATAGTGGCTTCAACCTTCACACTAAAACGTTTTGTTGTTGTTGTTGTTTTTTTTTTTTTTTTTTTTTTTTTTTTTTTTTTTTTACTGAGTCTCGCCGAACAAGAAGCTGCAGAAGAGAAACTCACACTGATCCACCATCACACACTGATTTACTGCTTCTGGTCCATCACACACTCGTCTCCTCAGTTTCACTCGTCTCACAAATCAAGCTTTTCTTTCTTTCTTTCTGCTGAGTCTGAGATGAAGAGACGAGAAGAAACTTTCACCACAAACAGATCAATTCAGAAAAATGAAATCTCTAAATTAATGCTTTTACCATTTTAAATGATTTGTGATCTTTTACATAAACATTGTGTTTTGTGTTCATCATATTTCATCAGATCTGTAGGTTCACTGTAGTTTTCTGGTCTGGTGTTAAAGCAGAAGTCGACGTGACACTGAGCAGGTTTTTGTCACGGTGTGAATCACTGTGATACGTACTCACTACCAGTTCTGTCTCTCGTCTGACAGTAATACACTGCTGAATCTCCCACATCCACAGACTGGATTATCAGACTATAGTCTGTTGTAGATGAATCTGTTGAAGTGAATTTAGGAGCAGAGAATCCAGATCCGTAGTGAGGGCCACTCCATCCACGAGACGTAAGGAACACAAACTGTGGAGTTTCTCCTGGAATCTGTTTGTACCATCTAACATGATTATCAGACCCAGTTCCCAGATTACACTGTATTATTGCCGTTCCTCCTTTCTCCACAGGGTTTATCTGACTCTGAGTCACTTTAGTCGCTCCACTGACGCCTGCAGAGTAAAAGCAGATTTAGGTGATTGTTGTTCAGAGATCAG
>MU204266.1:561775-575810 GCA_017309775.1 Paedocypris sp. Pulau Singkep
TGCTTTTCGCTGGAGTAAATGCGGACAACGGCGCCCACACGGCCGGAGATATGATTCTTAATACGCCGCGTGACGAAACTCGTCTCGGGTCTAAACATCCTAGTGTCCAATCGTCCTAGGGATCAATCGTCCTAGGGATCAATCGTCCGGGTCCAAAGCCCCGGGGGCCAAACGTCCTGGGTCGAAAAGTCTGGTCACCATTTAGGAGAACATACAACAGATAAAAATTATGTTTTTTTCCCACTGATGGACAGAATAAATGCCTGAAATAGTCACATAAAGGCTTAGCAAACAAGAAGTGTCTTAAGCAGCCATGATAAAAAAGTTTATGTTCTGACATTAACATTAGCCAGAGACACGTGAGGTGGATTACACTGAGCTGGTCATTACTGTTAGAGTGAAACATGTCCAGACACTCACCAGCTTCTTTGTCCAGAGCCAAACCAGTTGAATGCATCATTTTGAGTTTATACAGTATAAGACATCAGAAGCCAGAGTAGAAAATTCCATCACCAAGGCCGTGACTCTGCTTAGTGTTTGAGGGAGAAACGGTTCGATGGATCAGAAGATTCAAGTTCCAGTTCAAGTTCAAGTCCAGTGCATTTGTAAAGTTCACAGTTACAACTTTCTCAAAGCCGCTATGAGAAAAAGTAAAAATAGAATATGGCTGGGTTTTTTTTCCATTGTTTGTGGATGTTTAAGATTATGTCTATGGATTCAGGTGGCAAGGTTAAGTGATAGTAAAATGGTAAATTAGTCTGTATGGTAGTTAAATGGTAAATTAAGTATATTTAAACTAAATTTAAACTAAAAACTTTCTGTTATTCTCACATCAATTGCTGGAAACTGGGAACACGGTGGTGGATCTTATCTCAGGATAAAATTCATTTCCTCAAAACTGCTGCAACTTAGTGATGTCAAGCAGAATTAGCTGAAACATAATTTCCAATTGTAGTTGAAAAATGTTCAAACCAATTGCAAGAACCAACATTTTCTGAACAACAATTCTAAAGTGTTCTAGACCGGATGTTTCAATCGTGTGTGGTTCAGATCTAGACTTTACATTGATTCTTGCACGGACACACAATCTCAAATACAAACAGCTGGAACACCAAAAATTAAAACTAGGATTTAACATATTTGATCAGTAAAAAAATCTAGTAACTGAAATATTCTCATAAACAGAGAAAAACAAATTCTGCAATGACGTTGAATCTCAAACTCTGAGTATGATTGTTTAAAATACTAGACAGTGAGTGTTCGTGTGGTTTCCATCAGGCGTGACTTTAGTGTGGAGGCTTTTTTTTGCTATGAGAAGCTCGTCCCTCTCAGATCTTCAGCGTGTTAAAGTCTCTCTCTCTCTGATCATCTCAGCATTATCCTGCAGCAGCTGGTCTTTCCTCCGCACCACAGCAGACCACCAGAGACATGCTGAGACTCTTCTGTTCCTGCTTCACTCTTCTGACCTGTAAGTTTCACATCATCTGATCTCTGAACAACAATCACGTAAAGCTGCTTTTACTCTGCAGGCGTCAGTGGAGCGACTAAAGTGACTCAGAGTCAGATAAACCCTGTGGAGAAAGGAGGAACGGCAATAATACAGTGTAATCTGGGAACTGGGTTTAGTAATGATGTTTGGTGGTACAAACAGATTCCAGGAGAAACTCCACAGTTTGTGTTCTACACGTATTATGGCAGAAGTGGCCCTCACTACGGATCTGGATTCTCTGCTCCTAAATTTACTTCAATAGAATCATCTAACACAGATTATAGTCTGATAATCCAGTCTGTGGATGTGGGAGATTCTGCAGTGTATTACTGTAAGGCGAGAGACAGCTCAGCTAGTGAGAGGGTATCACAGTGATTCACATCGTGACAAAAACCTTCTCAGTGTCACGTCGACTTCTGCTTTAACACCAGACCAGAAAACTACAGTGAACCTACAGATCTGATGAAATATGATGAATACAAACACAATATTCCTGTAGTAGATCATAAATCAATAATTATAAAACGGTAAAAACATTATTTTAGAGATTTCACTTTTCTGAATCAACTGTTTGTGGTGAAAGTTTCTTCTCGCCTCTTCATCTCAGACTCAGCAGAAGGAAAAGCTTGATTTGTGAGACGAGTGAAACTGAGGAGACGAGTGTGTGATGGAGCAGAAGCAGTAAATCAGTGTGTGATGGTGGATCAGTGTGAGTTTCTCTTCTGCAGCTTCTTGTTCGGCGAGACTCAGTAAATGAATCACTGTGGTATTCGGAGACGGAACAACACTGATCGTGACGGGTGAGAAACTTTTACTCAATTGCTCCTCAGCTTTAGGTCATTTAGACCTGAAACATATTCCTGTGAAGTGTTTCTTGTTTTTTTTACATTTATATATGTGAGTTTTATTCATTATGTTTGTGGAGCATTTTAGTTAAAATGTTTAGAATTACCTATTTCAGTAAAACTATTTCATTCAACTTCAACTGATTCTTCAACTCTATTTATTTTTACATGTAATGTTGAGAACTTCTGAAGCTGATTTACAGATGAAGCAGGAGTGTGTGTGATTCATTTTTTTTTCAGTCGCTAACAAGCGTTTGTCCAATCAGTTTTCACATTTTCTAAACACTAAATACAGTTAGCACAGCATTGGTGTTTTGTGGCCATACCATTCACACATTCCATGTCGTTTTCACCCAATATACAGTCAGTGCTTTGTAGTATTTACGAATGTTAACACACAACATTCCATAACAGAAACAACAATATTGCAAACCTTACATGCAGTATAAAACCTCTGCTTCTGGATAATATTTGGGAACATCATATCAGTTTAAAAACAATATCAATTAAAAAAATACTGCTGTGTGTGTGTGTGTGTGTGTGATCAATACTGTAGTGTAGTGTGAGTGATTAATAGTAGTTGTTAATGTTGTCGATAAATGTAGTGTGTGTGGGACTGTGAGTGTGTGTGTGATTATAACTGTAGTGTGTGTGATTAATAGTGTAGTGTGTGTGTGTGCGTGTGTGTGTGTGTGTGTGTGTGTGTGTGTGTGTGTGTGTGTGAATAATACTGTAGTGTGTGTGTAAGTGTGTAGAGATGATGCTGAGTCAGAGATGGTGAGATGATGTGGTGTGCTTTTCAGATGCTGGTGCGTCTCCTCCGCTGCTGAACATCCTCCCTCCATCCACAGAAGAGCAGCAGAGCTCCAGTAAAGTCACTCTGGTGTGTCTGATCACTGACATGTCTGGACCTTGGGCTGAGGTGCGTTGGCTTGTGAAGGGAACGTCAGTGAGTGACGGTGTTTCCACCGGCTCCGTCCAGCATCAGTCGGGTCAGAAATACAGACTGAGCAGCTTCTTCAGCCTGGAGAGATCCCAGTGGAACACAGACACAGAGCTGACGTGTGAAGTCTCTGCTGCTGCTGGTGCTAAAGTCCAGAAGAGCATCAGGAAATCACAGTGCACAGAATAATCTCACACACACACACACACACACACACACACACACACACACACACACAGTCTTTACTCAAAGCAAGAAAACCATTAAAAGTTAAGGTTTGTTTGCTGAAAAAAGTTACTTGTTTATTTTATATCCGCATGGAGTAAAATGCTTTTTATGATTATGAACATTAATAAAGTGCAAGTTAAATAAAATTGTCAAATTTTTTGTGTCTTATTAAAAAACTAATTTACCGTAATTACACAAATATAAGCAACCCTTTTTTAGAGATTTTGAAAGTAATTTTAAAAAGTTTGTCTAAGCAATGTGCATCGATTAGCATCTGTCACAATCCTCGGTGCAGACAGGAGAGCCGGAAATCGCGATGACATAGAATGGACATTTAATGGTCAAAACAATGACAATAACTCACAGAGAACTCGGGACAAACTCGGGAACATGCAGGTGTGACGACATTGACCGACAGGGAACACAAGAACAAGTGAGACTTAAATACAGCTACAAACAGGTACAAATGACAAACAGCTGAAACAAATGAACCACGTGACTACATCTAAACATGGAAACAGGGAAACACAGGGAACAAGGGATCATGGGAGATGTAGTCCGTGCTGATGTGACAGCATCCATATTAGTCAGGAGCAATCACAAATAAAGGGACACACTGTCGCGTGTGCGTCTTTAAATAATGGTCGGAGGCAGACGTGCAAATAAGCTTTTATTGGCTCAATAACAGTAAAAAAGAAACATTACTGCACCACTTAACGGATACATACAATCATTAATATTACATCAAACAGAGACTACAAACCACAGCTTAGCGCTAACTGCTATAAACGGAGTTAAAATACGTTTCATTAAAGATATATTACATTTAAGATATATAAAACATTTTAACGAGCCAATAAAATATACTCAATCTATACTTCAAGATATCTTTAAATAGAATATTTGTCCTCTAGTCAAAATGTATTTAGATATCTGTAATATAGTTGTATATCTCTGATGTAGTTGTATTTGTGAATGCTGTCCATTATCTCCAACTTTATAGATATCAGCAAATGTGGTTGTGACTAATCAGAACTCAATTAGAGACATCTGCAATTGATATAATTGAATACTACTAAAATGAGCAAACCGCCCATTTTCTGCTCGAATTCTCCTTTGACGAACGCGGGCAGGATCGAACACAGTAATTGGTTTTTATTTTAGGGTGACCATATTTTGATTTCCAAAAAAGAGAAGAACCGACGGGGCTTCTCCCCTCATTTTGAAATGATAACGCACCTTGTACTATTGCTCGGCAAAAGTAATACGTATTTGTTGCTTTACTCTTTCAGGACCTGTCATGGTGGGCGGGATACGGCGGTGGCCTGCTCCACGATTGGTTCGCTTTGACCAATCAGAGCAAGACGTCAAGTTCGTGCCGTAAAAATTTGTAGTCGAGCAGACGAGAACTGAGCGCTCAACTCACAGGTTGCACTCACTCAAATCAAGCTTCGCTCACTCAAATCGAGTTGCTCTCGCTCATATAGAGTTTTTCTCACTCACGAACCTTTTTGGCACTAAATTGATCCCATAGAGCTGCTCTCAGTGTACCACAAATGCTGTGACTGGACTGCTAAAGGTCTCTGGATCCCAAGGAATTATGGAATTTGTGGTTCCGATCTCTGGAATATTATATAATATGAATATATTATATTCATATTATATATTATAATATTATATTATATATTAATTAATATTAATATTTGGAGGCTTAAATAATATTTTAAATAATAAGATTAATAGTTTTTTTAATCTATTATTCAACTAAAACGACATGTAACTTACATGAGAGAAATTTAATTTTAATCTTTAAACTTAATTTAGCCAGAAATGTAAAAAAAGATGAAGAAAAAAAATGGGTTTTGTGTAATTACGATATTTTAGTTAATAGAAATATCCCTAAACTTGTGCAAGCATAAAACATTATTGTAACATTTTGGCAGATAAAAAAACTAAAGAAATATTGAATTTTAGCTGTAGATAAACTGTAAGTAAATTATGCCCTGTCTGTATCTGGAACCACTAAAACACTGAGATGTGTTGAGCTTTTCTCAAAGTTCTCAAGTTCATTGTGTTGATGCTGACTGTTTAAACAATAAGTGAAATTCACCTATCTCTAGTATCTTGATGAACATCAATCTCCTCATTATTGTGCTTGTTTGACTCGACACATATCCGTTTTCCTACTCTGAAATACTGGTATTGATCCAGCTCTGTGTGACCAAGTGGATGAAGAGGCTGAGGAAACTGCTGATTGTACTGGACGTTATTTTCTAGTTGAATCTTCTAACAGAAGCAGTGAAGTGTGTAGATGTTCTTCAGCGTGACACAGAAACACCTGCTGCTGTTTCACTCTTCAGATCTTTCAGTTTCACTCATGACTTGAAGATCCGTGATGTGAGACGACACCAAGCAGAAGCTGAGAGAGACACAGGTTTCTGAGATACAAACTCACTATCAGAGTCGCTCGTGTGTTAATGTGTGTAATGTGTGTAATAAGTGTGTTAAAATACACGTGATTTAGACACAAGACAAATAAATTAAAACCCTTTCTTTGGCTGGACAAGATCATGTCAATCGATAGTCAATCCATGTCATTTTTTAAGTAATGTTCTGTTTAGACTAGATTCTGTAAATTTTCTGTTTGTAATATTTCTCTAAATCAGTCAATCTGAAAAAGTAAAATCTGTAAAAGTGCAAACACAAGTTGTGGAAAATGTTATTAATCAGTTGAATTATTTTTGTAAGGAATTAAACCAGAATGCAACAAAATTACAAATTAAAGAAAAGATGATCTTCAGTTTAAATGAATTGAAATGTAAATATGTATCTTATTTTCAGGGACGCTCAGGGTATTTTCAGGGTTTTTTATTAGACTCTTTTATTAGACTTCAAAGGAGAGATTTGTTTCAGTCTTTCCACAGGAAACACCTGCTCTCCCTTTTCACACACATGCAAATGACATAGAACAGATTGAACTTTCAGTTTATAAGAAAATCAGATGAAAATTGAATGATCACAATAATAAAAAAGTAAATAAATAAAAAAGCAAAAAAAGTGTGTGTTGCTCTGACATCTGTAAGAAATGGTAGGATTGTGACTGAGGTGAGTTTCAAGACCATAGTGACCAAAAACGTGAGTCAAAGTGACCAGCTAGTTGAACAATACTTGGAATTTGTCTCTGCTTTTAACCCATCCAGTAGCAAAAGTAAACACGCACGCACGTACACACACACACACACTCACACAATCTGCAGCTTATTCTGAACGTTATAAAGAGAATATTATATAATGAAATCAACCAAATTAGACTTGACGAGAAGAAAATGTCTTATATACTTACTATATAGAACATTTTAGAGAAATATGGTATTATTTACACTTTACATATACTTTTTTACATGTAACATTTCTTGTATCATGCTTACTTCAGTGCAGAATAAAAGAAAATCACAATTTAAAGCAGTGGTGTCCAACTCGTAATTTCATTACAATGTTGTACCCCTATGCTGTAATGACAATAAACTACTACTACTACTATGGCAAACCGTATTGAAATTGTGCTCTGCTTTTAACTCATCCAGATGTCCTCATGACTGAAAAATCAAAGCATCTTTCTGAGTTTAGCAACATCTTGTGGCCAAGCAATTTAACAATTGTGTGTAATTTATAATATTTGAACAAACTCATAAGCTGTTTGCAGATAAAGTGCATTACAAGATAAATTGACACAAACAAACACTGAAACTAAACATTTTGTTGTGATTTTTCTCTCTCTCCAACGTGTACAGCTAATACAAACGCTGCAAAACAAGAAAAGTTCACCTTTTTAGAGTGGTTTTTTTTTCTTTTTAGAAAAAATTTACTTTTGTTTCACATGTTTCTGCTACCAGATCAATTTTATAGAATTTGAAATGTTTTAATTAGATTCATTTTAAGCTTAAAATTTATAGAATACTAAGAATACTATTTATAGAATACTATAATACTAAGTATTATAAATTGAATTAAACTAAAATGTTTATTTAATAATTACGCTCATAGTTTAAACCAGTTTAACACTTGTGACCAGCAAAACTTGCAGTTTTGAAAAAACGCATTTTTAGTACGATTTCAAACCATTGGCATTCGTTTTTTAGTATCTTGTTCAAATAAACCTAATCGCATAATCAGCATCATTTAATAGAAACCTTTTTTTTTCTTGACATCTGCACTTTGTAAATATTTGCTCAGTAAAAGAGATTAAAAAGCTGCTGCACATCGCATGGTTTAGAAGAATCACTTTTTTCAGCAAGGACAAAACGTAGGTCAATTTTTATTTAAATACCAATTATTTTTATATATTTTATCACACACACACACACACACACACACACACACACACACACACACATATATATATATATATATATATATATATATATATATATATTTATTGTTTGTTCTTTATGTGTTGTTTAGGAATCTAAGGTTTTCAATGATGACTACAGTTCTCAATTCAATCTACCTGAAACAGCCACACTACTTTCTCTTTTCATGTTTCTGGCTGATTTTAGCTGTGGAGAATTCAGAGGTGAGTCTTTTGTCAAAGCTTTTTTGTCAAAATTGATTGATTGATTGATCGATAAATAGATAGATAGATAGATAGATAGATAGATAGATAGAAAGAAAGATTGATTGATCAAATAATATTTTTTTCATTTTAATGATGGTTCATGTTTTTTGTAATCTTCGTAAATAATTTTATATAAATGTCAATTGGTACACAAACATACATTTTCAGAAAAAAATAAAATAATGTGATTTATTAATAATTATTATTATAATTTATTAATAATTAAGTAAAGGAAAATTATACGTTTTAAATGACAGTACTTCTGATTTTTTTTATTTACAGATTGCAAAAACCAAACCAGTGAAACTCTGCTCTTCACATAAATGTAAAACACAAAGCCTAGGTAAGATCAGAGTATATAAATAAAAGTAAAAATTTACCATTGTTTTGTAGAGAATAATTAGAGATCCCAGACCTAGGAACACAGAAGAGATGAAGGCCACTATCAGAACAATTTTTCCCGTCATTTCCAGTCACTTAAATCATCCACGGATCATGTTGTGTAGGGTGTTTGATAAGTCTTTAGATCCATTGGTGTAAAGGAGGTAGTTAATTGTGCAAGGGATGTCTTTTGGTTATGGACTTCAACATGCTTAGATGTTTGAAGACATTTTGATAATAATAATAATAATAATGAGTATTTGTAAGGCGCTTTTCACAGTTTTAACTGTCTCAAAGCGCACGAATGACGGGCTTAAACTACTAAACACAGTATACATGGTACGACATGCAGTGAAATGTCTTTTCCAAAAATGTGAAAATACAAAAAAGTGACTCAAGTGATTCCGGTAAAGTGAAGATGTTTAAAGTGTCCAATAACCAGATTAAAGTGACCCAGTGTGTACAGTACAGTGACTAAAGTGCAAGTCAGCAGGACAACGGGACAGTTCCGGTGGTGAGGTCAGGGACACCCTGGCTCAGACTGTACAGCCTGCGTGAAGAAGCTTCTCCTCATTCTCTTCGTTTTTGCTCTCTGGCAACGGAAGAGTTTTCCTGAACGCTACAAAGAGAAGAGTCCATTGTTGGGATGGTGGAGGTCTTCCACAATCTCACTGGATCAGCACTGCTTGCTTTTAATGTCCTGCAGTACAGGAAGCCTAGTGCGAATAGTGAGTTCAGCAGATCGCACCACCTTCTGAAGACCTCGCCTGACCTGCACGGTGCTATTCTAGAGCCAGGACGTGATGTTTCCTATCAGGACTCTCTCAAAAGTGCAGGTGTAAAAGTTTTGCACCTGAGAAATGAGTTGATTGCTTGGTTGATTGCCTGGTTGAGCTTCTACAAACTCCTTGGTTTTGCTGATGTTCAGGAGCAGGTGGTTCTTCTTGCATCATCTCTCCAGGTTCTGGATCTCATGTAGGTAGGCCCTCTTGTCGTTGTTGGAGATCAGGTGGAGGTGGAGTCAACTGTGGTGAAGTCAGTAGTGGCCATGCAGTCATACGTGTACAGTGAGTACAGCAGGGGCTCAGTACACACCCCTGAGGAGCTCCAGTGCTGGTGGCTTTTGGTCTTGTGGAGGAGGTGTGTGATGATCGGTTCTCAGGGTAGGCGAACTTTAGTGAATCCAAAGTGACCGGCAGTGATGCAGTGTTGAAATCTCTGACCAGTCTTTCAAATCACTACAGAGGTCAGTGCTGCAGGGATGTAGTTGTTGAGGCTTCTTCGGGACAGTAGTAATATTGTCCCAACATTGTAATTTGGGACATTGTTGTCATGTTTTTGTCATCTTTATATTGCTTCTCTGTTTTTTTAACAATAACAATTATTATGTGTTTTTTGTTCTAACCAAAGTTTGGGCCTCAGAGCCAATTGAAGTCGCTGCTCTGGGACGCCCCCTGTATCCTGGAATGCTTTATGACAGCCGCAAAGACACCTTCATCCCTGGTGATCTTCTAACACACACACACACACACAATGGCAGTTGTAGTCCAGTGGTAGGGGACTTGGGCTTGTGTCTAATAAGTTGCTTACTCGAATCCCCCTACACCTGGTTCTGCAACTGAGTGTCCTTGGGCAAGAACATGAACCCCACATGCCCCCCGGGCGTGTGTTCACTTCACTGTGTATGTGCACTTTGATGGATAGGTTAAATGTAGAGCACAATTTCGATATGGTTTGCCATATTGACAATCTTTTTACTTTACACACATTGGACATTGACAATGAGGTGCTATTATGTGTTCTGATCATACCCATTAAATGTCTCCCCTCATTTCAGGTGTTACTCTGTGGGACAAGAAGTCTCTCAGTGAAGATCTGGACATTCGTTCACAGCTGCAGACAGATCTGAAGTTCAGTAGTTCTGACACTGTCTCCAGTAAGTCTAAACTGCTGGATATCAGCGCCTCACTGAAGGGGAGTTTCATGGGAGGACTAGTGGAGGTTGGAGGATCTGCCAAGTACTTGAGTGACTCCAAATCCTCAAACCAACAGTCTCGAGTGACGATGTTCTACAGTGAAACCTCTAGATTTGAGCAGCTCACTATGACCCAGCTTGGGAAGATCACCTACCCTCAGGTGTTTGACCAGAAGACCGCTACTCACGTGGTCACAGCCGTGTTGTATGGAGCCCAAGCATTCATGGTGTTTGACCAAAAACATTCAGATAGCGAAGATAACCAGGACATTGAGGGGGAACTGAATGTTATGATAAAGAAGATCCCTTCATTTGCTATTGAAGGACATGGAGCTGTAAAATTGACAGAAAAAGAACATAAATTGGCGGAGCAAATCTCCTGCACATTTCATGGTGACTTCCATCTTGAACAAAACCCCACCACATACCTTGAAGCTCTAGAGATTTACAAGAAGCTTCCACATATGTTGAAGAACAATTCACAGAACATGGTTCCATTAAAAGTTTGGCTCTATCCTCTCAGTCTGCTGGACTCAAAAGCAGCTCAACTGGAGAGAGAACTCAGCTCAAGTCAAGTGTCCAGCATTGCAGCTATAGTAGAACGTTTGGAAGAGGTAGAAAGGATTTGCAATGACTTGATTAGACATAAGTTAGTTAAGGTTTTCAAGGATATCGGAGACAGGCTGAACTCATTTCAGAGTTCATTTCAAATTTACAAGATCATGTTTCAGAAAAACATTGGCAGAGTTTTGTCTGCAATTCGAGCAGGAGAACAGGAAGATCAGGCATTGGTAAAGATTCTGGGCGACTACAACTCTTCACCCTTTAATGTTCATAGTCTTGGACAATGGTTGGAAGATGCAAAGTCTGAACTTTTTCTCCTGAACTCTAACATCTTGGATGGGATCAAAGTTGAAGACACAGATGGTCTTAACCACAAGCTTCTAGATCTTGATGTGGATGCGGTGGTGTCCTTGACCTTCACGTCTCTGCAGTATGAAGATCAGTATCTTTTAGGAATGAAGGAGTATCTCCTTAATAAAGAGACACGTGAGAAAAAAGAATTCCCTATGAAGCCTGACCAAAAGTGGTTCAACGATCATGATGTTATTGTAAAAATGCGAGAAACCTTATCTCACTTCAGGAGTTTTTCAGAGAGCAATAAATACGTAAAGAAACTGTGCTTTATCATATCAGCAGTCAATGATTCGTCTAGAACAGGATCGTCTATCTATCTGTATGAAAAGGGTAAATTGACAAACAGTCAGTTCAAACCTGTTACTAAGCCTCGTCCTCCAATAGTGAACGAAGTCAAGGACCAAACAGTATCTCTGAAACTCCAGAAGTCTCCATCAGGAGAAACACTGCAGTACAGGGTGGAATACAAGCCAGTTACAGCTGATTCTGGGTCTGTGGAAAACAATCAGTGGTTTGTTATGGACACATATAATGAAGATGTTACTCTGACTGGTTTGGAGCCTGAATGTGCATACTTAATCCGCTACAGAACCATGGGAAAGATCGAAGTGAGTGAAGCAAGTGACTCAGTCAGAGTTACGTCCCATTATGGTAAGTGGGAATTTTTTTTTCCGACCTTAACTCAACATATCAGATTATTTTTCATGCATATAAATCACGAGAAAGTTCTATAAACAACCATATCAGTAGATATTACAGTTCTGTATTTAAAAGACACTTTACATAATGCTGTTATGTTTTTCATAGGTGATGTTTCATAGGTGATGTTTATCCAATACGGATTGGAATGATTTTATAAAATTCATCCAGCAAATGTATAATTTCTATTAGAAATTCTGTGTTGAATAGTCAACGGTATATACATTTTTTTAACAAAACACTTTTTACTATGACATGATTGTTTTGAGGTCTATCAGGGTATGTTGGATTATTCTTTTCATTCTGTTTACTGATTTTCAGCTCAAATTCCGACTGTGGGTGAAAATATATCCGAAGGTGTGAAAATCTCTTTAATGACACCATCTTTAACCTCAATTAAGAAAATTGTTATCAGGAAATGGACACGCATGCAAGTATGTACTGTACATGAATTTGATATTATCTAAATAATTCTCTAACTCTGATATACATGCATAAAGCCATCACAAACTCTGATATACCATTATATGGTAAATGTTCTGTGTTCAGGATGAGGATGAGCTTTGTATGGTAATTGGAATCGATGTCACATTTGGAAATGGACACACATTAAATGTTGGACCCCACCACATGAAGGGAGAATCTACTGAAATGATATTTGATGATGATGATCAGCTCACGTCTGCAACACTGTGGTCTACTCGCGATAAACAGCATATTGGGGGACTGACATTTGTGTTTAAAAAAAGTGATGGTTCTAAAAAGACGTTTTCTTCCAAGTGCCGAGTTTTGAGAAGTCCTATGCACTATGATGTGAAGTCAGGAAAGTGTTATGGCCTTAAAGTGAAGGCTGGCAATTACTTTTTAAATTCTTTGGGCTTCTACTTCATGTAGATGTCTGTGTTTTAAATATATTTAATTCAAAGTCTCTCTCTATCTCTCTAATAAATTTGATTCATACATTTTGTAAATTTTGAGGAAAATCCTTGAATTCATTGAAAATACAAGAGACCTTTTATTTCAATAACTATTTTAATTGCATTATTAACATTACTTCATGCATTTTTCAACAGAATAGACTAATGAAAGTGCCATTTGGGCAATTTGTCTTCACAAATCTGTTCAGCAAGTTCAGCAAAACCACCAAAGCTGTAGTAATAAAAAAAAAACGAATTTCAAAACCAGAAAAAGTAATTTTACTTGCATTTTATTGTTTAAATGTTTATTTTCTGTTTGTCCCAAAAACAAATGAATGAAATATTGTTTATTGACAATCTTATTTTATATTTTAATGTGATAATCCTTGTTTATTCT
Source organism: Paedocypris sp. Pulau Singkep (assembly GCA_017309775.1). Lineage (NCBI taxonomy): Eukaryota > Metazoa > Chordata > Actinopteri > Cypriniformes > Paedocypris > Paedocypris sp. Pulau Singkep. The sequence continues at coordinate 575,183 of MU204266.1, forward strand.
TGACAATAATCCTTTTGTGATTTTATAGCAGAATGTGGTAAGGTCTTTTCTATCATAGGTCTTTGGTTTAAATCTGGGACACGCTGGGACACAATCTTCTCCCTGGTTATCTGATCACCAGGTCTTTCACAATCTCTTACGTTCTGAGGAGTGGGACGAGTTTTTCATCAAAGCTTTGACAGGTTATAGAAGGACAACCTCTTCTCTCACAGATGACCTCATGTTGAGGTGTTAATATTGTTGCATTAATATTGTTGTTGCATTTGACATATAATATTAATAGTGTTGTTGTATTAATACTGTTGTTGCATTAATATTGCTGTTGCATTTGCCAAATAACATTATTGTTGCATTTTATTTTCGTTGAAGAAAACAAGGCAAATGTCCCTGTTATTGTTTTTATTGTTCGTTATTTGTTTTATGGAGAGCGTTACCTCCGGTAACCAGTAGGTGGAGTCGCGCCCTCGCGTTCCGAGCTGTACTGAATAAAAAAAGAATAATCGAGTGAAGGAAAAAGACGGCGTGTTGTTTTCTGTTCTCGCTCGTTTTATTATACATTTTTGCCCTTCTACGGGCGCAACATTTGGAGGCACCGCTGGGATGTTTGGCTGGAGGACGGTCCCTATAC
>MU204267.1:20327-41327 GCA_017309775.1 Paedocypris sp. Pulau Singkep
TTGTCTAGTCGTGATTCTAGTCTTGTTTCTAGTTTTATTTTGCCATGTTTTGGATTACCCGTGAATGACCCTGCCTGTCCGACCACGCCTTCTTGAATAAACCCCTTTTTGCTGCAACCGTTAACCCCTTGAGTGCTCCCCTGTGGTTCTGTGCTGTGCACGTGGGTCCTTCCCTCCAGTCCTGTCCGAGTGACAGTCGTGCCGTGACAATAGGTCACAGTGAAACGGTGCTGAGGATACTGACCACTGGGCCACACCCATAAATCATCTGATTCATGCTTAAATCATGTCAAATCTCAGCTTCTTCAGCAGCTGGCAGAGCAGAAGCTACAGAGCATTCAGCAACACGTTCCAGGGTAAATTATCTTTATAACATAATACATATACATATTACAATATAATACATAACTATAATACAGGTTATCCTTACATTTTATCCATTTAAATGCATAAAATAAGAAATGTATTGATTTGTTTTTTTTTTTTCTTTTTTTTTTTTTCATTTTTGGCACATTGTATTTTAGGGATAATCTTTATTGTCATAATCTGTCATAATATTGTCATAATCTTAATTGTCATAATATTGTCATAATTGTCATAATATTCTCATTTATTGTCATAATCTTTATTGATAATCTTAATCTTTATTTTTAAGGTCCCAATTTAAAACTTGAATTTTTAAATGTACAAATTTTACACTATGGACTAAATAAAGTCTATCGTATTTAGTGGGAATAGTTTGATCAGAAATTGAAAATCTTGCATAATATGCTCATGCTATTTTAAAAAATGAGTTATTCAGTCTGGATTTATGAGAAATTTGAGTTTGAACTTGTTAAAATGTGAGAATAATTATCGAAACTTGTTTTTGTTCTTAACTCTGATCCAAAACTTGGTAACAATATTTTTAAAGTTTCAAATAGAGTAAAGATTAATGTATCTGATGCTATTATTAAATGATGCCTATTTGAGTATGATTTTACACACTAAAAGTTGAAAATTAGAACTCCATCTCGATTTGAAGGTCACTATTCTACAGGTACATGACATTGTCGTAAGGTAAAGAAATAAATACATCCGGTTCAGATCATTTTATTAATGCAAGTTAGAAACACAGCACACTCACCACTTCCTTTTATTTGGGCGTGATGAACCAAATGCATGTATTGTATATTTCTTTTGCATACTTCAAAAGTATTCCTCATTTGTTTAGACTTGGGGTTATTTTGCCTTTCTGTTATGTTAATGAATATTATTTAAGGTTTACTTATGTTTTCTTGTTCCCCCTCCAAAGCAAGACATTTAGTTAAGCCCAATTCGTTTTGGCGGGAAAAGGGGCTAAAACATTGAGGAGATATCTCTTTTTATTTCATTGTTGTTCAAGTTCAAATTCTGAGAATATGTAAGGCGCTTTTCACAGTTATATCTGTCTCACTGTGAATTGCACACATGTGAATATGTAAGAGGATTGTTGCTTTTTATTCATTTGTAGTTGGTGTTAAGAAAATGATTATCACTATGGCTATGATTATCACTATGACCATGACCAGAGAAAAATAAAAATACAAGCAATCAAATTTTTTAGCTGCAATTCATTGATTGTCCGCTAAGGGGCGCACTGTTTCCATCGGAGTAGAACGCTGCATCACTGAGACAGACAGAAAACAGCGTCTTGTTTAGAACGGAAAACAGGTGTTATCCGCTACCTATCCGCTACAACCTCATTAACCAAAATGTCGTTATCCAAACGGAGAAAGATAAATAAAGAGTGTAGAATTTTCCAAGACAAATGGACCACGTCCGTTTTATTTACAGAAATGAACGGAAAACCTTTGTGCTTGGTGTGCTTGCAACCAGTTTCTGTAATGAAGGAATATAATATACGACCGCACAATGAGACTCATCACAGCGAAAAATATGACAGCTTGCAAGGACAACTGAGATGATATGAAATCAAAGACTTGCAGGCGGGTCTGAGGAAACAGCAGTCAACTTTCATCCAGAGTCGAGAAGTCGGCGAAGCAGCGGTAAAAGCCAGCGACCTAATTGCTAGCAAAATAGCGACAGCATCAAAGCCGTATTCCGACGGTGAGTTTGTGTCCCGAGAAGCGACAATTAGCCTGATGTTGATGCACTTGTACAGGCCAAAAGATGGCAAGTGTCAGGAACAAAAACTAATCCTGACTAGACTAACAACTTTTTTTTGTTTTAATTTTTTTTCTATTTAAATTTAAGGCAAGGAGAGTGATATTAAACGTGCAATTAAGAATGTCAAATTTGTAAACTTTATACATGAAACGTACAATATTTAAATGCACACAGTATTTAAGTAAAGTGTGTAAACTTCATACTTGAAATATACAATATTTAAATGCAAACAGTATTTAGGACAGTATTTAAGTAAAATGTGTAAACTGCATACATGAAACATACAATCTTTAAATGCAAACAGTATTGTTTAAGGCTTAAATACTTATATTTTACATAAGTGGTTTAAAATTCATTTCTTTAAAAGCCTCTTAAGTGCAATACTATATTTTTCATTACCAATTTAAATTGTATGCCTTTGTACAATCAGTGGGATACGTTGAAATGCCTAAATGTGAATGATAAAGGTAAATTGCACATTTACCAGTAAGGAATTATGAGGTAATTCTTGGAATGTTTTGTAAAAGCATAGTTCATTAAAATTCAATATGTTCCTAATGTTCTTGTGCTTCTTTACACCAAAACAAAGGAAATACATGACATTTTTTATATTTATTGCAGAGTATGGTATAATTTTAATGGTCCGGCCCGCCTGACATCTCCTTAGGTCGTATGTGGCCCGCTATGCCAAATGAGTTTGACACCCCTGTTCTACGGCATTTCGATGATGGTTCCGGAAGATGTTTCCCTCCAGAGTGGGAAACGAGGCGACTCCATTTCTCCACTTAAAACTGCGTCATCAGGTCTTAGGAGATTCCTTTTTCCCAAGCGATCTGATAGATGTCATGTCCAACAGGTGGCACGACACTCATCCAGGCGATCGTACGGTACTCGACCCTCAGGAGAGGAGTGAAACACAGTAAAAAACAAACCACTTAGGAAAACATGAAGTACAGTAATTAAAGATTTTGACAGTTTTAGGAGATGCAGATGTGATTTGGTTCCGTGCCCTAGACTAGGCAGCCTTTCTTTACGATTATATTAACTTATTCTGTAAGTTATTATAACAGGTCAATACAATACTTTGTTGAATTGAATTGAATTGAAAAATCCTTTATTAGTCCCACAGCGGGGAAATTTCACGTCACAACAGCAACAACAAATCCAAACAAATAAATAAACAAACATCACCATAACAGAGACGCGTTGTTACATTTCGCGCGATGTATGTTGACATTGTTTGGGGGAGTGTCTATTACGCAGGACGACGGAACTCCTCCCCATTCATTCAGAATGCCTTCCCATTCATTCACCGGGGAGTTCAAAGGTCGGCGTGACGGAAGAGACGGGCGCTTTTTCGATCTCGGAGATGCTCGCCGGTTCTGGTGGCTGTGGAGAAGTTGTGTGTTCTCCAAGTTGAGTGTGTTTGCAAAGATCCTGAGTTCACGTTAGAGGCAAGGTTAGTCTGTCACGTGATATACATTCTCATCACGTAGTTTTTGTTTGAATGTATAGACACACCAGTTTAGGAGCGGACGCTGACCCGTGTATTTTTACATTTATTAGAGAGAGTAGCTAGTAGGCTACGTGCCGAAGATTTATGTTTCAGGTTTTTGTTTCTAAGTTTAGTTTAGCGATCCAAACGCAATAGTTAGCGTGTTTTGTTTTGATCTTTTCTTTGATTTCCAGCGCCGCTCACGCCTCGTCTATTTGTTCCACAAATAAGGATCTAAGTGTATCTTTTTATTTTTGCCCGAGTTATTCACTAAATCAGCACTAAAAATCATTGGTTTGTCTGTTTATTGCACACTGCACAGAGTTCAACCTCCACTATCGTTCAGTTCCACACATCTAATCATTAATATTTTCTTTTCTCTTATATTATTTACTTATGTGTGACTTCCAACAGCCCTAGCCGACAACAAGCAAAAAGGAGTCGTAACACGCGTCTTCAGTCTAGACTTAAATTGACTCTGATTCTGAGTCTCGAATTGTGCTAGGCAGAGCATTCCATAGTTTAGGTGCTAAATATGCAAAATATATTCCTCCCTTTTGTAAAAATGACAATAAAAAGCCACCTGGAAGTATTGCGTTTGGTCACATACAAGTGTCGCCCAGCAGGAGTCAGCGATGAGCCGAAGAGATGAGTCATTGAGTTTAATTATTGTAATTCTTTACATCTAATTTTAATTTCCACTAGAAAGAGTGATAATTTTGGTTATTGTTAATTAATTTTGGTACACTGTAAAGTATTATATTGAGAGCAGAACATTTCTTGTTAAACTGTTTACTTTTGTGAATTGAACTTATTTGTCGGCCAGTTTTAGTCTGTGCAATAAACGTTAAAAGGTATTGTTATCTATTGTGTTTTATTATTCACTATACTAATGATTATATTTACAATACTATTTAAATTTGAAAGGTGTCTCTCACATTGTCCCACAACATTATTAAAATAGTGTGGATTATTGTACAGTGTCAGGTCTCACGCTCGAGGTGACGAGAAGAATCGTTATTAGGAAGAATAACTCAAGAATCTGGGATCTCGGGATAACTCGGAGAGTCCAGGAACACAATCTGTAGATACTACTGGATAACTTGGAACGCAGGTAGGTCACGGAGGGTCTGAGAGTTCTGAGGAGGAGGGTCTGACACACTGAGGAGAACTAAATAGGGCAGGTGATTAACAAACAACACGAGACAGGTGTGCGCGACAAGCGAGGAGACATGACAAGAGGCGGAGTCCGGACAAGCAGGGCAGGCAGAGTGTAACATACAGTGCTTTATAATTAAGTTGTGAGCATTTGTAAGGCGCTTTTCACAGTCACAAAGCGCACGTGTGAATATGTAAGATAATTATTGCTTTTTATTCATTTGATCGTCTGGTTGTTGGTGTTAAGTAAATGACTGTGATTATTACTTATGTCAAGACAAAGACAAAAACCAAGACCAATTTTATTAATTTTTTTTTTTTGTGTCAATTTTGAGTTACTTTCCCAAGTAATTAGTTACTTTTATAACAATGTAACTCAAGTACTCACTCAGTATTTGTTAGAAGTAGTAACTGTAACTAATTACTTTTTACACACACGCGTCACAATTCTTGAGCTTGTCATATCTCATAGTCTGACCACCGACGAACAATGGACGTTTTTCTTCTTTATAGACTATTTTTCTCTAATTCCACATTGCGGCTTTACGTTGGCCTGGAACGAAGAAAAGCATTATATAAATAAACTTGAACAATTCCTCTCTCTCTCTCCCATATCAATGCTATGGTTTGATCTGATTTAATACCATGCCTTTGTGATTTTACCTGCTAAGCGACTGCTGAGCCGTTACTACGATGCGTTTTATGAGCTTGAATGGTGATTCTGGAGGTTTAGACGTGTGACCCAGTGGACATTCTTCCCTCAACTGAAACATCAAGAATTAACGCCCTTTAAAACTAACCAATAAAAATTCCCCAGTCAGGTGAAGGTGAGGACTGAGAATGGCCATGGAAAGAATGGCAGATCTGCGTCGGAAGACCATGGTTTTGTCACGCTTCTGAGAGCGACGAGAAGATCCAAAGACAGACGGTAGGTGCACTGGGGTTTCATAAAAACACAAGGACGCAGGACAACCTCAGGAGCACGATGAAGCACAAACAACAGGGAACCAGGGCTAGGAAACAAGAGTCCGCTGTGTGCGGGAAACACTGGAACACAACGGGGGGGGGCGGAGTCGAAACGGTGACGAGCAGGCAGACTCGTAACAGGTTGGTCATGTGATTTTGTGTTGGCACCACCAAGCGACAACTAATGTAATCCTAACAGAACAGACAGTACTACACACTATTTTAGTGGCACTTTTTTTTTTTTTTTCCTGAAAACAAACTCACATACTTTGGGAAAAATAATGAAGCACACACGCACAATATTCTGAGCTGCCCTCACTTTTAAATCTCTTGATTAAGTAAAGCATAACTGGGAATCTATTTTTGTTCGTTTTCCTGTCTGTTGCGTTGATGGTTTTGGAAAAGCCTTGAGTTTATTAAGACTAACTGTAACAAGATAAGCTAGAGCCTTGAGAGGCTTCGTTACAAATCGAATTATTACAAATTATATCAGAATATAATCAGACAGATACACTGAATATTGAAATTAAATGGAATCAATAAACGCTCCCACTTTCACTTTAGTTCTTGTTATTGGAGTCCAAATTCTGAATCAAACAGAGCTCCACAGGGCTCAGTCTTTGGCCCAATCCTGTAGAAAGAGCGTTTGTACTCAATCAACGTAACTTGTAACTTAACTTGCTTTTGTCAACGTCAAGTTTTGGAGACACCGGACCAAGATCGAACCTAAAACGCTTGGGTGGAAGTTCCAACTCCATTCTGCTGGACACTGTGAAACTGTTACGGAATATTGTCCACTGGGGCCACACCTCACATACAAAAAAAACACATGATTTTCCGTTCAACCTCACAAATTTCCTTTCAACCTCACACAAACATCACACATGGTTACACTTTCTCTTCAGTAGCTAACAGAGCTGAAACTACTACGACCCGAAAAGACGTTTTAGGGTAAAGTATCTGCATATTATTACACACGTTCCGCCCGCATTGTGCATCTGTTTGTGCATTGGCGTTTGGTTCATGTTTATCGGTAGACACAAGTATTATCTCTTATGAAAGATGTCTCATAAACTCTGAATATGAATCTAAAATGTCCAAATTTGTGTCCCATCTTTTTATTTTTTCATAATTCTTAATGTATTTCTTACAGTACACATACGTAGCATATCTTATGACAGATGTCTCTTATAAACTCCGAATATGAATCTAAAATGTCCAAATGTGTATCATTTCTTTTTATTTTTTTATATTTTTCATTTATTCGTTATCAGTACACGCAAATATTATATCTTATAAAAGATGTCTTTTATAAAAGATAAACTCTGAATATGAATCTAAAATGTCCACATTATTATTATTCATTATGTACATGTTTTGTAAAATGTCTTAAAATGGCAATTTTGTTGAGATTCTTTATAATTCCAAAGTGTTAGCACACCATTGTGACTTGTATTCTACTTGCTCTGACCACCTTGTATGTAACTGTGGAGTTAAGAGTATTTTTACACACTATGCTTGGATAAATGCCTGGTTATGGTTGTGCAGGGAAAAGATGAGCTGTATTCTTTTCCGTGGAATAATCGCATTTCACTTGAACTGGACATAACGGCACTTTTTTTTTTGGATGGAATTTTTGATTTCAGATTAGTTCAATTTGATTTAGACTAAGATCAGACTAGGTCCTTGTTGTTTCCCTCCACCGGCACTAGAGGGAGCCAAGGATCAGGACTCTTACACCAAGTCATGTTTTATCGCCCTTTGTGGCAGGTTTCATTTTCAACCTTGGGTTTAATAAAAAAAAAAATAAAATACATCACATCCTTGAAATTTGGTTGTGACGCATTGTTATTATTAGCATTTTAATTTCATTGCTTATTTATGCGTTAATTGTGACTGCTGACTTTCTTAGCCATTACTCCCTTCTGAAAAACCGTTTTAACCTCCATTGGATTTTTTTTATTTTTGAAATAAGCGTTACATGAGAATAGTGTAGTTATTTCTTTTTCATTTAAAAAAATGTTTACTAATATTGTTATGGAAATTGTTCATTTATATCATGCAGTTTTTTTGTTTATTGTACAGCTGAATTTGTGAGTCTAGAGGTCATTTAAAGAGATGTTCAGCACCGTCCTACCCACAAATGCTTCTACGATTATTATCCAACTTCAACCACCAGCACAGACATCAGCAGCCGTAAATATTCATGTTCAGCCAGTTGATGGAGGTTTTCTAGGAGATGGAATAAAGCATTTTTTAAAAGGACAACCCAAAGCACTAGGGGTAACACACACACACACACACACACACACACACACACACACACACATACATTCATGCTGTAGGGATCTTCAAATAAGTATTTGGTTTTCCACAGGTTGTTCAAATAATGATCGGAGTGTTGTCTATACTGCTTGGGATCGTGTTGGCAGTTCCTACTCAGTCTATTTTTGTCTTCTATGGTCTTCCGTTCTGGGGATCAATCATTGTGAGTGTTTTATATGTTATACAAGTACAACATTTCAGACATTATATTCATCTGACTGATCTCTGTTTCTCTTCTCAGTACATTATCACTGGTTCACTCTGTGTTGCTGCGGAAAATCGAACAGATTTAAATGCTAAGTTGTGTTTGGTACGTGATTAAAATACAGCCGACTCTGCTTAATCAGGCCACATCGGGACACGGCCATTTTGGCCCATTAAAGCAGCACCAGACACCCCAGCACCCCCCCCCCCCCCCAACCACACCACTTCAAATGACATTTCTCTTTTATAACTGACTATTTTTTCTGACTAACTTTTGAACATAGATGAACAATGGACATTTTTCTTCTTTAAAGACTATTTTCCCTAAATTCCGCATAACGACTTTGCGTTGGTCTGGAACTAAGCAAAGCGCTTTATATATAAACTTGAACTTCAATTTTTAGTCAAATTAAGACAAGAAGTAACATCTAAATAGTGTTAAACTCTTCGTTTTCCTAACACATGCACACAGCACAGAATTACTGTATTTTATGAAGTTGCAAACATTTCAGCATTGACATTAGATTATTATATTTCCAATATTAGATTATTAGATTTCTAATATTTTCTAATTATTAGATTTTAGACATTAGTTTTCTGTTCGGAGTCTATTTCTCTCTCGAAAAAGCACAGACTCTCACACCGCCATGGAATTGTGTGCGTTTATCTTCATTTCCGTCTTCATTTTGTTAAACAAATGTTTCACATTCGACCTCAAATTTGCCCCAACAAAGCTGCTTTTTTGCCCCATGAAAGCGGCGCAAATTTGCGTTATGAGAAAAGATTTGTTTTGGGACTTAAGGATTTGGCCAAATAAAACGGCCGCCCCGATTAACCAGTGACCCAATCAAGCTGAGTCGACTATATTGTTTTCACCGTATGTGATTTATGGTTCTTTACTCATCTTCTTTTCTGCTTTTAGATCAGAGGATCTCTGGGAATGAACATCACTAGTGCTGTAACTGCAGGAATAGCCGTCCTTATAACATCAGTGGATTTAGGCATTAGCCTGTGGAACGGTTATTACTGCTCTGACTACTTTTGCTCCTGGATGCAACTGAAGTATTTTGTACGTCTCAGTTTTGTCCAAGTTTTATTTTGGAATACGTGTTGTCCAAACATCAAGTGAAAAATATTTACTTGATGAAATAAGTTTCCTTTCATTTAAAAAACAAATTAGACGAGCTACACAAAAACAAGTAGAATTAATAGTATAAAATCCTTTATTTATGGATGTTTTTCTTTTTTATTTGTGACAATTACTTTCACTGTCATCTATTTTTTCTGTTTGTGTTATCTCTGTATTTACTGTCTTTGTTGCTGCTGTAAAAACATGAAAATTTCCCCTTGTGGGATTAATGAAGACAATCTAATTGAATCTAGTACGTAATATAATCCACTGTTGAATTTTCTGTTTGTTTGCCTTTTATGAAAATTAATATTTTGCTGCTTTCTTTAGTCCTTTGAATTGCTTTTTTCTTTCACTAAAACAAAAAAAGTATTTGTTTTTCTCTGTCTCAGTACCTTTCTGCAGGCATTACTGCTGTTTTCCTGGTCTTTTCCTTGCTTGAGTTCATCGCCTCCATCTGTTTGGCTGGATTTTCATGCAAATTCTGCTGCTACAATTCCCCACAGGTCAGTAATAACTGTTCGATCATTTTACATGAATGTGGACGTCAAATTTCACTTTTTATTTCCAAACCAAATAATTTACATCAGAATCGAAATTCAGAGGCAAGTTTGTGTTATAAAATTTGTTAATTCATTTGTTTTTTTTTTTCAGATAGTTGTCAATTCCTCCACAATAAATCAGGATCCTACTGATGGTCTTCCTCCTTACTGCTGCGAGGCCTGATCATGTCAATGTCTACAATCCATCAAGATACTGAATTGTCTCTATCTCAAACTTCCAAATCTATTGAGTACAACAGAACTCTGTTATTACTGAGTGTTATTAATTCAATTGATGCATAAAGATGCAAACATAAATTAACAATGATGAATGAATTATAATTGATGAATTATAACTAGAATTTGTGAATTTGCCGCCTAAATCTAATTATAGAGCATTTTTTTAGATGAGGTCAGATTTATGGAAAAATGGCGACATCTCTTGGTTTATTTTAGATACAGTACAGTATCTAGATAAAACAGAGACAGAAAGGCAGAAATAGATAGATCAACAATCTTGTGTGGGTTCTCTTGATCAAAAATCTATAAAGATAAAAAAAATATATATATTGTTGTACTATTTTACTTTTTAAACCACATTTAACCCAAATTAAAGTAAAAAGTTTACTTCTATTACAATTGATAATATTACATTATCAATTGATTACTTCTCATTACAGTCTCACTTGAAATAGATCGTTTCTTCTGTGCAGTATTTTTTTTCCGAACAAAGTCTCTCTTTTGGCCAGTCTCTGTGGCCTTGTTCCTTACTGTATGAAGAAGACACTGCGACTGTCGTCTTTTCCTGAATCACTGCTTTACTGTTAAAATATTTTAAAATCTGATTCCTTACAGAAGCTGCTCTCTCACCACAAAGGCGATTTCTGGTTTTTTGTTGAATAGCCATCGTCTTGAAGGTTTCAGCTTTTTGCTAGCAGACTAATGAATGAAAACAGCTGTGATTGGCTCCAGCGCCCGCAATCAGGAAACTGATGTATTGAAATACAGGGGAATGTTTAATATTTTTAACGTATTTATATATTTTTTATATAAGTCATCGGTTCCCGACCCCTGCTCTAGTAGAACGCCGGTAGATGAGATTTTTGATATTTGGGAAAAATTTGGATTGATCCCAAATTTTTGGACTTTGGACAATACGAACTGCTCTGGAAGCCTAATTAAGCAGTACATTGGTGGCACCTGGTGTTCCAGCATCCAATTGCATCTAAAAGTAAAACAGTGGGAAAAAAAAAGTGAAAAAATGTTTTTTTGAAAACCCATTAAAAACCTCATTGAACAAAGCGTGACACCAGTGTCGCGCCATGCATTAAAGGGTTAACTGATTCCACAAGAAAGGTGAAAAACGGGCAAATTGTGCTTAGACAGACGTGCAATTCTTTGACCATAAAGAAAAAAGCCCTTCTCTTCGTACAAACAAAGTACTGTACTCATGTAACTAGGCAGTAACCTATGCATTGACTTCAGTTTATAGATATTCCAGCAACTAGTCGTTACAACTCAACCCTCATCATCATCATCTTCTCATCAGCTGCTCATCATCACGCGTCACAATTCTTGAGCTTTCTCTTCTGGTCATATCCCATAGTCTGAACACAGATGAACAACGGACATTTTTCTTTTTTAACTGACTCTTTTTCCAAATTTTGAAAACAGATGAACAATGGGCATTTTACTTCTTTCCGCATAGCAGCTTTGCGTTGGCCTGGAACCAAGAAAAGCATTATATAAATAAATTTGAACTTAAACAATTTTCTCTCTCTCTCTCTCTCTCTCTCTCTCTCTCTCTCTCTCTCTCTCTCTCTCTCTCTCTCTCTCTTGTGTTGTTGTGTGCTCTGTTCTACTCTGTCAGCAGCTGGAGAGGAAGCAAAAATAATATGTGATCGTTTTATGAGCTTGAACGGTGATTCAGGAGATTTAGACTTGTGACCCAGTGGACATTGTCCCCTCAACTGAAACATCAAGAATGAACGCCCTATAAAACTAACCGAAAATAATTCCCCAATCAGTTGAAGATGAGGACTGAGAATGGCCATGGAAAGAATTCCACGGCAGCAGATTCCACTCAGCACCAAGCGACAACTAATCCTAACAAAACCGTTCTTGGGGCAAAGCATTGCTATTATTTTTTGTTGTTGTTGCTTTCTGTGTACTGTGGCTTTGCCAACCTTTGTTGACCTCTTGACCTCTGCCTGGTTGTTGGATTCGGTTCACCTGTATCCCACTGACCTCTGCTTTCGTTTATGAGACCATATCTCGTCTTGCCCTTTGGAAATATAAAACCTGTAGAATAGCATATGAATCGCGCCTACATGTATAGTAAGTCCTGTGTTTTTTTATTCATTTTTTCCACAAATGTATTTGGTCACTCCCTCTTTTAAACCTATGGAAACACCCCCGCCCCCTTTCCCAACTCACACACAAAATATCGATTCACCTCAGAAAACCAACTAATTCACGCTACTACACACAATAATGAATTAAAGCTTTGATAAATCTGAACAAGTTGAGGTGAAAAAAAAAAACGTGTCTCAACGTTAATTTTAAGCGATTTAAGCCACACGTTCTATCCTCCTCACCAACCACATTACAGTGAAGACCAAACAATTTTGTTATGGCCCATAGTGACATATTGACACAATCATTGACACAACCATTAACCTTACTTTACTTGTAAACTAGACAACAGCGACAATATCCATATTTCTGGGAAATAATACAGACAGATGGAATTATAGAGCACCAGCTCCAAACCAGTGATCCTCTGCATTTATCTACCACCTTTGACAAAGGCGAAAGGCTGTTCCAGGACAAGTCTTGCCCATAAACACTCCAGACTCATAGTGATTGGGTGGCAAACATTGGCTTTCAACTTCCTTCTGCTGGACTACAGTTGCCACACAGTGAAATGGTTGAAGAAATATTATCCACTGGGGCCACACCTCACATATAAAAAACACATGATTTCAACCTCATAAAAACCTTTTAGCTTTCTCTCCAGCAGCTGACAGAGCAGGAACTACAGAGAACACGACAAGACGTTTCAGGGTAAAATATCTGGATATTTTTTTTATTGTGTTTTACTTCACTGCGTATCTGTTTATGTATTGTGCGGATTGGCTTGCTGGATTAGTTTGAAGCAAGACTGAAATTAAATGAGCGTCACCATAGATCACCAAAAGATATTAATTTAAAATTAATTTAACATTGTGTTAAATTACAACGAGGCCACTCATGGGACTCAATGGGATCTTAATCTAACTTTAATCAGGTCACTTACGTGGTGAAGTTTTGTCATCAGTTGTGTGATTAACGGGAACAGAGGTGTAAAGTACTTGAGTACACTTTAAGAATTTGTGTACAATTTGTATACATGCTACCTATGTAATACAATTGCTTCTAAATAAAAACTGAAAAATATTCTTTAGACATTGAAACACTGAGAATAGTATTTGTACTTGTATTAGTACTTGTACTTTATTGATTGAGTGAATCAATTGGGACTGCGTGAATTTAAAAGTTGCTTATATTTTTGATACTCAGTACATGTACAAAGTACCCAAAATACTAACAAGTAAAAAATATTTACAATATTTTCAAAATGTGCTAAATGTACTCAAGTACTTTACACCTCTGAATGAGGATCTATTATTTGATAATTGTGTCGTGTTTTCATTAGTATGCATGTCTCATTGGGGCATTCGCTGGGCTCAGGACGAGGCGTTTTTTTTTTTTTTGCCTATCCTATAACACATTTTGTTTGTCTGTCCTAAGTTTTGTCAGGCCCTTATGCAATGTTGCCAAGTCATGTTAAGTTGTAAACCGAGGTAGTTGACCAAGTTAATCGTTATCAAGTTTGTTTAATCGCCCTTTGTGGCAGGTTTCATTTCCAACCTTGGGATTCATTCAAATAAAAGTCACGTCCCTACAATTGGATCAGTTCCTGTCATGTTGTGTACTTGCTTTTGTGTACTTGTTGCTGACTTCTCTTCTGAAACTCTCTTCTGAAAAAAAACAAAAAACGTTTTATCCTCAATGGGATTTTTTCATCTTCTGAAATAAGCATTACATGAAAACAGTGTAGTTATTTTTTCTATACAAAATTGTAAAACAATATTAAGCTGTGATGTAAATTGTTCATGCATATCATGCACTTTTTTTGTTTATTGTACAGCTGAATTTGTGAGTCTGGAGGTCATTTAAAGAGATGTCCAGCACCGTCCTACCCACAAATGCTTCTACGATTATTATCCAAGTTCAACCACCAGCACAGACATCAGCAGCCATAAATACTGCGACTCCTGCTCATGTTCAGCCGGTTGATGGAGGTTTTCTGGGAGATGGAATAAAGCTTTTTTTAAAAGGACAACCCAAAGCACTAGGGGTAACACACACACACACACACACACACACACACACACACACACACACACTCATGCTATAAGGATCTTCAAATAAGTATTTGGTTTTCCACAGGTTGTTCAAATAATGATCGGAGTGTTGTCTATACTGCTTGGGATCGTGTTGGCAGTTCCTACTCAGTCCATCTATGTGTTTAGTGGTCTTCCTTTCTGGGGATCAATCATTGTGAGGGCCGTTCTCTCTTTTATTTGATATTCCAGTATAACATTTCAGACGTTATATTCATCTGACTGATCTCTGTTTCTCTTCTCAGTACATCGTTGCTGGTTCACTCTGTGTTGCTGCGGAAAACACAGGAGATTCAAATGCCAAGTTGTGTTTGGTTCGTAATTAAATATATATTGTTTTCACCGTATGTGATTTATGGCTCTTTACTGATCTTCTTTTCTGCTTTTAGATCAGAGGATCTCTGGGAATGAACATCACTAGTGCTGTAACTGCAGGAATAGCCGTCATTATAACATCAGTGGATTTAGGCATTAGCCTGTGGAACGATTATTACTGCAATGAATATTCTTGCTACTGGATGCAACTGAAGTATTTTGTACGTCTCAGTTTTGTCCATTTTTTGTTTTTTTAGAATACATGTTGTCCAAACTTCGAGTGAAAAATGTTCACTCACTAAAATATGTTTCCTTTCATTTAAAGAACAACTTAGACGACCCAAAAACATTATTCATACTGAAAACATATGCACGACTTTTCTTCCACATTTTTTTTTTTTTATTTTCAAATCATTTCTTTCACTGTCTGTTTCAAATTTTCTGTATTTATTTGTTTACAACTGTTAAAAAAAACCCCGAAATGTCCCTTTCTGGGATTCATAAATCTATAATCTACTGTAATTTTATGGTTTTTTTTTTTTTTTCTTTCAATTTTGCATTTTTAAAAATGATCATTTTGCTGCTTTCTTCAGTCTTTTGAAAGGCCCCATGGAGACAACTATTGTTTGATTTGTCTTTTTTTATTCTCTGTCTCAGGAAGTTTCAGCAGGCACTACCGGTGTTTTGTTGGTCTTTTCCTTGCTTGAGTTCATCGTCTCCATCAGTTTGGCAGGATTTTCATGCAAATTCTGCTGCTGCAATTCCCCACAGGTCAGTAATAACTGTTCAATCATTCTGAATGAATGTAGAAGTGCAATTTCACTTGATATTTCTCATTTTGCAGTTTGTTCAACACGC
Source organism: Paedocypris sp. Pulau Singkep (assembly GCA_017309775.1). Classification (NCBI taxonomy): domain Eukaryota; kingdom Metazoa; phylum Chordata; class Actinopteri; order Cypriniformes; genus Paedocypris; species Paedocypris sp. Pulau Singkep. The sequence goes on from MU204267.1 coordinate 35,916, forward strand.
GATAGCACAGCCCTGCTGTTCTAAACCAAATCATTTATATCAGAACCACAATTCAGAGGCAAGTGAATTAGTGTGTTACACTGTATTTTTATAAAAAAAAAGTACATATTTTTTTATCATTATTGTTGTTGTTGTTTATTTTATTTCATTTTTTTCAGATTTTGGTGGTCAATACCGCCTCAATAAATCAGGATCCTACTGATGGTCTTCCTCCTTACCGCTGTGAGGCCTGATCATGTCAATGTCTACAATCCATCGATATGCTGTGTTGTATCTCAAATATCCAAATCTTTCTAGCATAACAAACGACGTACTGTTAATAGTAAAGTTGAAGAATAAAGCACGACGCAACATGTCGTAACTGATAATTATGAATTTACCACGTAAATGTTGAGGTCTGATTTGGCGACATATCTTGGTTTATTTTAGATACAGTATCTATTTAAAACAGAAAGACAGAAATAGATAAACAACATTGTGTGGTATACTAACTAGTGTTTTATCAGTGAAAATGTAAAAAAAAAAAAAAAAACATTAAATTTGTGTGATCATATGGGTTTCCCTGATCAAAAATTGATAAAGATGTCAATAAATATTGTTTAAAAAAAAGGTGGTGGAAATATTTGTTAGTTTTACAAACAAGTCTGTACCAAGTTCTATTATACTTTTTTAACGATATTTAACCCAAATACAAGTCTATCACGTGTGACAGTGTTTATGGCTCCCTCGATATATATATTTTTTTATTTTTAACCCCTCGATTCAAAATTGTTTTTAATCCGTACAAAGTCTCACTTTTGACCAGTCTCTATGGCCTTGTTCCTTACTGTACTAAGACACTGTGACAAACTTCTCTTCCTGAGATTCTGCTCTACTGTTAATGATTGGCTATCTAAGCCCAGTCCAGAAATGGGATATGAAGGAGACATCTTGTCCATCATAAATCCAGGCTTGGACGCTCTATCTTGAAGCCACATCTCAGGCTTTTTTTCATTATGGACGGACGCAATATCAAGACAAAGGACCTATCAAGAACAAAATAGCAACTTCATTTGTGTTAAGCAAGCATTTTTGGACAGCCAGAAGCTTGAAGGTTGAAGGTTGACCCACAGTCTGCTCTGTTTGGCACTGCCAACGCTCCAAAGTTCGCCCTGTGAACCGTGGTAAAGATTTATACGGTTCACATCATCAGTTTGACATCTTTATGGATCGCTGGATCTATCAAAACAAGTTGCTCCTAGTTCTGATGAGTAACTTCACCATGTGGTCGAGCTGGCAGCTGGTTAAAAGCATCTTTGATTCTTTTCAATGCCTTCTTTGCTTATCGAAGCTTTTCTTCTCTTGTTTGTGTTAAATATGATAGTGCTTATAAAACTTGGTAATAGTCTTTACCAAGTGTAGCAAGACTGAATTAGCTTAATTATCCAGGGTGATTCTATCCTTGTTCAAATGTATTATTCACTCAATATTCTGGGCAAACACGCACCTATGATTATAAATAATGTTCAAATTAGAATGTAACCTTACTTTAAAAATAATGAATCGAAAGAATAAAATAATAGAGACACCACCCACAAAAATGTTAATTTTGTTCAATGTTCATGTAGTGTTGCGGGAGGTGAGGTGTGGAGATGTTGCTTATCATATAAACCTGGAAAAGAGTTTAACATTTATTAATTTGTATAATAATAACAATAATAATAACAATGACATCAACAACAACAATAATATTATTAATAATAATAATAATAATAATAATAATAATGTATTAATAATGTATTAATAATAATTAATAATAATAAAACTAGATGGACCAATGTCTTACCTGTGAATAAACAGGATCATTTTGTCACGGATCGGGCTGGTTGAATCGGGACGAGAGGGGTATGGATCCCCGTGCGCAGCAGGAAACAGCCGGAAGACGAGGGGTTACTTCTTTAGTGAAAGGTTTAATCCACAAAGGCGAAATACACAAGACGAGACGAGACGAGACGAAGAACAACCAACCGTAACGTTTAGGACGCGACAACAACTGTGACTAAAACCGGTGCTTAAATACATGACACATGACGAGACAAACGACGAACACCTGGAGCAAAACAATTACGACAATCACGGAAGGACAGGGAGTGACGTGAAACAGCTGATCACCCAAAACAAAACACACGCGGGAAGAATGTGACACCAGACAGGAAGTAAACAAACAGCGCGACCGCGACAGTGACGTGACAACCGGAAGTGACGCGAAAACAGTCCGTGACAAAATAAAGGTTCTATCCCGGTTGAAACCGGGATCTGTGATAGTAGCCCTCCCACAAAGGGCGGATTCCAGACGCCCACAATGTCTGGACGGGATCGGGCGATCCGCAGCAGAGGTCCGGAGGCCGGCCGGGCGGGCCGCAGCAGAGGTCAGGAGGCCGGCCGGGCGGGCCGCAGCAGAGGTCAGGAGGCCGGCCGGGCGGGCCGCAGCAGAGGTCAGGAGTGCGTGGTTTGACCGGAGCATGACGAGGCTTGACGGCGACTGGGCGTGGCTCGGCTGGAGCTGGACGTGGCTCGGCCGGAGCTGGAGCTGGACGTGGCTCGGCCGGAGCTGGAGCTGGAGCTGGACGTGGCTCGGCTGGAGCTGGAGCTGGACGTGGCTCGGCTGGAGCTGGACGTGGCTCGGCCGGAGCTGGAGCTGGACGTGGCTCGGCCGGAGCTGGAGCTGGAGCTGGACGTGGCTCGGCTGGAGCTGGAGCTGGACGTGGCTCGGCTGGAGCTGGACGTTGCTCGGCTGGAGCTGGAGCTGGAGCTTGCTGAGACGAGGCAGGGTCGGGCGGAGCCCGCTGGATCGAGACTTGGTCGGGCGGAGCCCGCTGGATCGAGACTTGGTCGGGCGGAGCCCGCTGGATCGAGACTTGGTTCGCCGTGGGCGGAGCCTCTCCGGGCAAGGCCCGGTGGATCGAGGCTTGGTTCACCGTAGGCGTGGCTTGACTGGACTGAGGCTGCCGGGGCGCGGCTTGAGGCTGCCGGGGCGCGGCTTGAGGCGGCACGGGCGCGGCTTGACTTGGCACGGGCGCGGCTTGACTTGGCACGGGCGCGGCTTGACTTGGCACGGGCGCGGCTTGACTTGGCACGGGCGCGGCTTGACTTGGCACGGGCGCGGCTTGACTTGGCACGGGCGTGGCTTGACTTGGCACGGGCGTGGCTTGACTGAGCAGGGACGTGGCTGGAAAAAACAGTGTGCACGTCGAGAGCACCTGGGCTGGAGAACGCACCCGTCTGATCGTGGGGATGGCTGACATTCGATGACCGGTCTTGTAATCTTCTTCCTCACAGAACTGACAACACTGACGCCGCGTTGGCAGCCGATGATTTGCCAGTTCACTCGCCGACACAAGGCGCCACACCTCGAAAACCGCCGTAAGTGGCGATCCCACAGGCAGCTGGCCAAAGTCACACGCACACACGTCCAACAAAACTCTCCAAACCTCCCCAGGGTCTGCATGGCTCGTCAGCGGGCAAAGTCTTAAAGCGTAGTTCAATTCTTCACGAAACAACTCACATTGTTCCCGGTTTGGAGCTGTGAGGAGCGTCGTGAAAAGAATCCAGGTTTCCCTGCTGGCGGGATCCATGATATGGTCGCGTCCTTCTGTCACGGAACGGGCTGGTTGAATCGAGACGAGAGGGGTATGGATCCCCGTGCGCAGCAGGAAACAGCCGGAAGACGAGGGGTTACTTCTTTAGTGAAAGGTTTAATCCACAAAGGCGAAATACACAAGACGAGACGAGACGAAGAACAACCAACCGTAACGTTTAGGACGCGACAACAACTGTGACTAAAACCAGTGCTTAAATACATGACACATGACGAGACAAACGACGAACACCTGGAGCAAAACAATTACGAAAATCACGGAAGGACAGGGAGTGACGTGAAACAGCCGATCACCCAAAACAAAACACACGCGCGAAGAACGTGACACCAGACAGGAAGTAAACAAACAGCGCGACCGCGACAGTGACGTGACAACCGGAAGTGACGCGAAAACAGTCCGTGACAAAATAAAGGTTCTATCCCGGTTGAAACCGGGATCTGTGATAGTTACATCGGGGGATTACACAAAGCAATATTTTATCATCATACTTTTCCCATTCGCAGGAGAAGCGAGTTCTAGACATTTACCTTTCATCTTTACTCATCTCGTCTGCTGCTATAAAATATCAAAGGATGCTTGAGTTGAACAGAAGAGGATTAGATAATCAAGTCGATGATGTTTGTCTGGGCATCCATAATTGTTTATCTCTAAAATAAATGCTGATAAAATTGAAGCTAAACATCAGAGATTTTTTACTGCTTTTGTTAATATTAACTGTAGATAATCAGTTTACTTCCTTGTTATATATCCATAAAATCCATCCATTTTTGTACTCCAGAGACCCGGAGAAAACCCACGAAAGCACAGCCTCGAACATTGTGGAGACACAGCGCTACCCACTGCGCCACCGAGCCAACAGTTGACTGTTCCATTATTCGCTATTTTGTGGTTTACTATCATTATTCAAATACCTGTTTTTCGTCTCATTCAGATTTAAAACAGATTTGTTGCACATTGCCCTGCCCAAGGCAACCAGTGTGTTATGCTTTGACAGTGATGTATGAGTCTTGGCTGTTTAAGGCACATGCTCATATAGACACTCTACATGTGTGAACCTGGTATAAAACACATTTCTTCCAAGAATTCAACTCATCACTGGAAATAATGAGGTTTTGGTAAGTGAATCAGATCCTGGTTTCGAAATATGCGCCTGATTGAATTTCAAAGACCGTTGAATATTTGTTATGAGCATTTTCTTCTGCACAAGAACATTCATTCTTTTAATAATAAATAAGTAATGAATAAATAAGAAAAGCCTTATTTATTGGGTTTTATTTCCTAATACAGAAATATTTAACAAAAAAATGTATTTTGTTTATATACGTACATATATATATATAATTTCTTTTTTTGTGGCTAAAAAATGAGGGGGTGCTTACATTTGCGTATGGTAAAACAGAAAAGAAATCTCAAAAAGTTCAACCGCTAATTCACCTTCACGTTACTTAGCTCAAAACAGCATCCATTACCATCAGCACTCTTGCAGATGGCTATATTGTCTCATCCGACCAAGAAATTAACCGCAGTTGAAAAAGATGTTGATTTATATCGCACAATCACAATGTAACAAGTAATGTTTATTCAAATGTAGTAGAGTAAAGAGTATAGAAACTCAATCAAAAATGTAGTCAAATAGAAAGTAAAAGTTTCTTATATTTTTGATACTCAGTACAAGTACAAAGTAGCTAAAAATTCCTTTTTTTGTAAAGTAAAGTAACAAAGTCCATATACTCAAGAACATTACACTACTCTTTTTTAGGACCAAAGGAACAAC
>MU204267.1:41427-56923 GCA_017309775.1 Paedocypris sp. Pulau Singkep
GCTTGCTCGCTGGTCTTTGTCTTTGTCTTGTCATAACCGCAGCCACTTAGTTAACACCAACAATCCAGACGACAAATTGAATAAAAAGCAACATTTCCCTTACATATTTATATGTGCGCTTTGAGACGGTTAAACTGTGAAAAGCGCCTTACAAATACCCATTATTATTATTATTATTATTATTATTATTATTATTATTAGGTTGACTAGGAAATGGGGGAGGAGTTTAGCAGGCGCTTGAACATTCAGAGCATAAAATGTCTACTATTATTCTGAAGTAGTCTTCCACCACAATAATTTAGCAAAATTGTGGAAAAATTACACTTAAATCACAGTTTATTGTGTACTAATATTAGGTGAATGACACACTCGCTGAACTCCCACACTTCCTGGTCAATGAAATAAATGAATGAATGAGACTTTATTTATCCCACTAGGGGAAATTTCTGTTTTGCAGCAGCGACATTTGTACAACAAAAAACAGTGATGACACGGTGAATAACAACAGTAAGTGAAAGTATAAACAATAATCAAAAAATGAAACGGAACGAATGAAAAAGAACGCAAAAAAAAAAAAATTTCAAACAAAAAGTGAAGATTGCAAGCGAAAATTGTAAAAAACAAGCGTAAATAGGAAGCATTTTCGTTCATTTACGTTTGGTAATTTTGGCACTAATCTGATTCCATAGAGCAGAACATAGTGGAACGAGACTTTATCTAGGAACCCGGTGCTAACTAGAACAGAACACAGAATAACAGTGTGTACACTACACTATATACTTCAAAAATAACCATCCACTCATCCATCGGGGCCTGACATCGGATACACACTCTGGATTGGAGACTAACTCTTTGATAACAACCATCATTATGGTAATAACCATCACTTTAGATAATAACTACAGCCCCATTACTGCAGACAAAAGCTCACGGCTAAGCTTAATCACACCAGAAATGCTGCTTACAGCCATATACCTTCCACTGAAGTTTTATTAATTAGTAGTTACTAGTGTTAGACAAGTTTTATTAATTAGTAGACATTAATATGGCACATTGTAATATACAATCCTATAATATTATAATATAGAATTTACCTTTTCATTAAAGCCTTATTACTAATAAATTAAAAACAAAAATGTTTATGTTTTTGGTTTAACTTAAAGCTAAATAGTATTGTGTTTTTAAAGCACACGCACAGGAACGTGGCTAATATTTCAAATCCAAAACTGTCAGTAATCTATTAGTCGATAATTCAGCTGAAGTCAGGTTTGGTGCTTTGAGATAACGACTGAAGGCCTAATCACTGTTTGTTTGTTTTTGTCATCTGAAGTTTTTTAGACAAAAACAAAAAAAGAAACATTGACGTGGATTGTGTTTGTGTAGCTGGTAGGTGATGTGAGGGCTAGACCAGAGTTGGATGGGGGAAGTCTGGTCCGCATGGAAGCCCTTAAAAAGCCAGCTGAGCCTCCTCCTCCATTATCAGAGTCAGACAGCAAGATGAGAGCAACACTGCTCTGGTAATGGAATGAAAACACTTCAAAATAAAACAAGGACGGCCGTCTGATTTCAAGCTCTTTTCATGTGTATGACAGTGTCTGTGTGTCTGAGTTTGTGTGTGGGTAAAACGACAGGACTGACTCCACAAACCAAGATGAATTCAGATGTATAATGTAAAACGAAAAACGAAATGTAAAAATGTAAAATGTAAAAAACGAAACGTTGATTTTATGATTAAAAAAACTGGTAATTTGGTTGCCAAAACTTTTCCGTATAAAGTAATGGTGGCAATGTTTTTGGTTGTACGGTATAGCACCCAGAGGATTGTATATTATATGCTTATGAATTGTATTTTTTTGCAATTCATTTGTTTCTAAACCAAAAAAAGAAACCGTTCAATTTACAGTAAAAAGCTAGTTTTGTTGGCAGAACTTTATCGTAAAAAGTATGGTTGCTATGTTGTTTGTACAGCATTCCACTGTACATTATGAGTTCATATTGAGTTCTGGTTATTATGATTTATTGCTGTCTTAACCGCAAACGAGACAGCAAGTCTATCAATTTATGGTAAACGAGTCTATCAATTTATGGTAAAAAACTGGCAATTGAGAAAATTGTTGAAATGCAGCCACTTCTTTATCTTATTTAAACATGTTTTGTCTCCTTTTAAGACAAATCGCTTCAATTGTTCCTTGTTACAACACAACAGGTTTATGTAAACATGTTTATGTTTCATTTTAAGTTTTAGAAGAATTAAGCAACTAAAGAGCAACACATGCAAGCTTCTCATTGGCTCTTCGGACATACCTGAGCTGCCGATTCTCTCTCTCTCTCTTTCTCTCTCAGCCTTTGTAATTTATATACAAAGCCTATTCGGGTATCTTGTTTATTAAATGTGTATTTTGATAAATTCGTTGTATTTTATAAACTTGAGATATATATATCAAACTTATGAGGAGAAAATTATAGCATTTCAGTGGGTGTCGTGGTCCAGTCAAAAGAAAATTGGACCTGAGTCCAAGAGTTTGAATCCCTGTCTGGTTAGCTTGACAACATGACCCACTGCTCTGGGTTTCATATTTATATAAAGATTGATAGAATGCACAAAATATAAATGTACAAATAACACCAGATGCCAGTTACTAGAATGCACTGTACATTTTGCTTCAGTTTTTCATATTTTCATTGGTTTGTTACAGTTAAGTTAACTACTCAACTACTGTTTGCCACTATAAATTCAATGGTTTTCGTTTGTTTGGTGAAATACGGTTGACTACTGTAGCATTTGTACAATATATTACTGTTAAATTGAAGGCCATTTTTTTTAAGTTTTCCACACTGCTGATCAAACATTTGACTACTGTGCAAGCTCCCGTTTTTCCACATTTCATGAGCAATAGAAATAAACTGTATGTTGTTCTTTATGTAGCAGTGAACTTCGTTGAACGTTGTGTCTACTTTTTTTTTTATCTTTGAATAATGAGATAAGGAGGCAGATTTTGGTCAATGACAGACGTAAAGAAACATTTGCCGTGCCGCGATACTTAGCAGTGACCAAACAACAAGGTGCTTTACGTGAAGCCAAGATTAAAATGTACAAATTTACCTGAATAACAGAACTAAAGAAACGCATTGACGCGGTGCAGTAGCTAAAGTACACTGGGCAAAAAAACACATGTCCATTGTGGCTTGCCGTACTCCGGCGAGGACACGCCCACTGCGCATGGGCGGGAATCTTTGTGCCAGACGCTCGGCTACAGTCCTATACGAACCTAGCAAGTGGAATCATAGCACCTCCTACTGGAGATAAACTTTTGAAATGATTACTAACCGTTACAATTTTGTATCTGTGTTTCAGGGAAAACGTCATCGAAGGGAAATACGAGGAAGAGACGCACAGGTGTTTCGAGTCCCATAAATATGGTAGTTATTTGATTCATTCTTATAGACGGAAAACCGTTTCTGCCACCAAAGTGTTACATTTCACAGCACGAACAAATTTTATTTTAAATTGCGTGTTTAAAAAGTCAGACTATTGACATTTTGCTCATTTTAATTCTCACTATTCCGACTGCTTTCTTTGCAAGAAAACCGTACACTTGTGTGTCTTTTATCTGTCGTGACCTAACGACAGGAAGCCTTTGGCATCGGAACAATTGTCGCCTTATTGTACGGCACTATAGTAGAGAGGAATAGAACACGTGCCAGAAAAAGACAGAACTGTAATTAGACACAACGCAGAAGAAGTGAAGAGAGGACAGGAACAAATGATGAGGCTCCACAGAGCAGTCCGTCGCACACGCGCTGATACTGACACCGACAGCGAGGGATTACCACACACACACTACACTGTGTGGATTAACCCTGACAGGTTGTGGTGAGCTGCTCGCTGAGTGATGACGAGGCTGATTGGTTGGGAGCGGTGTACCAGCTGATGTGGGAGGAGTCCGGTGATGCTGAGGTGATGACCAGTAGAGGGCTTGTTTGTGACACTTATGGGCAAGCGTTTGTAAACAGAAGTTTTATCTTGTGTGTGTGTGTGTGTGTGTGTGTGTGTGTGTGTCTGTCACTTTAACGTCTGCATACACACTGTTTGGTTGATTAAAATGCGGAGCACAATATCCTACACTGTACACTGTAAAAAGTGCCAAAAGCGTGTCGTTACTTTGAATTCTTTTTTCTACCTGATCTAACTCAAAGCGTTTAATTTTCTGTCTTCCATCAGTTTAATGTAAAATTTGTGCTTCATCTAAATTAAACTTTTAGTGTAAAGTAAATACATTTCTTTGAAATAAAGTAAACATGTGCTTTGGAGCCAGATGGTGATGAGAAGAGAAGACCTTGTTTCTTGGATTGGCCGATGAGAATTGGCCAATGAGCCAATGAGAAGCTTGCATTTGCTTTACGCATTTTGTTAACTCTTTTAAACTTTAAAATAAATCATGAACACATTTACATGATCTTGTTCAGTTGTAGGAAGGAGCAATTGAAGTGATTTGTCTTAAAAGGAAACAATAGATGTTTTAATAAGGTAATTATGTAAACAACCATGAATGTGTCTCGTTATGTGAGCAGAGACTCAGCTGCATTTTTGCTTGCTCAAAATTTCCACAATAGGTGGCGCTGTTGCTGTCTGTTTGTGAAATTGACCAACTGAGCAGATATTATGTTCATTGAAGTCTTTTATAAGGCAACTTATTTGATTAACGTTGTTATTACACCTCAGTGATCAAGCCACATGGGTTCAGCTCAGATTTTGTAATGTTAGATAAATGAACATTATATTATTTAAATTTAACTTGTTATCTGTCGACTCGATTTTTTTACTTTGATCCAACGAGACACTTTTTACAGTGTATATAGTATATAATCAGGTACTCTTTACACCTCTGTTATTATTATTATTATTATTATTATTATTATCAGCATTATTATTATTGTGTAATCATTTTTCCAAAAAACAGTGATTTGGATGACTGTAGTTAATAGACGACATGTTATTAAGGTTAGCTCGTGTTACACTGTCCGACTGCAAGTGAGTGAATAGCTCTTGCGGTGAAGATGTTCTTTTCCTTCCCCCACGGCTGTGAAGCCTGACACCTCCGCTGGTGGAGTATTGGTCTGGAAGTATTGTGTGTTGGAGCTGTCTGTGCTCATGCGCTTCACACAAGTGGAAGTGTCACTAGTTATCTCGGTATGTGACCAGCATCTCTGAGCAGTATTAACATGGGCATCGCAGGCCAAGGAAACGGCGATGGAATTTGCTCAGCTGCAAACACCGACAACAAGTTGATTCGCTGAGCGGAGGAGACAGGGGTGGCCATATGGAGAGATGCTGTTTGGAATTTATTTAACGCATCTATTTGTTAGTCCCTGAGCAAAATAAACGAGGAAACGCTTCCCCTACAGCAGCTCCGATGGTGTCGTGTGTGGGTAAATGCAGAGATGTCAAGTAACCAAGTAGAACTACTTTGTGACTTTACTTAAGTAGAATTTTGGCTTATTTATACTTTACTAAAGTAATTATTTTTCCTGCTACTTTTTACTTCTACTTCTTACTTTTAAAGCAAATATTGGTGCTTTCTACTCCTTACTTTGTTACTTTACTTAAGTGCTATTTAGGCATATTTATACTTTACTAGAGTAATTATTTTTCCGCTACTTTTTACTTCTACTTCTTATGTTTTTTAAGCAAAGATCGGTCCTTTCTACTCCTTACTTCTTAAAAACTAGCCGCGTTACCATGTTCTGTCTCAAATGATGTTATTTTTTACGTCACTCCAATAGAGGTCATTAATGTCAAGCTTTTGAAGTAGGATCTTTTCCACTCTGAAACAAGTTAATGCTTAGGAACACGCAGATATTGTTCTTTAATGTGTAAGGCTATTCATTGTAATAAAATCCATTATTTCCGATGTAATTATCAAGTTCAAGTTTATTTATATTGCGATTTTCTTAGTTTGAGACCAACGCAAAGTAAAAAAAAAAAAGAAAAATGTCCATTATTTTTCTGTGTTCAAAAATGGGGGGGGGGTTAAAGGGTTAAAGGTCAGTTAAAGAGAAAAAAAAAATGTCCATTGTTGTTCAGACTAATTATAATTATATTCAGCAACATTTTAATATGACAATATAGTTTTAATTCTTGCATTACTTTTACTTTTATACTTCAAGTAGTTTTATCGGTACTTTTACTTCCGTAAAAAGACCGTGCTGTTACTTTTACTTTCACAGAATGTAAGAACGAATATGACTCCTTTTGACGCTCTCGGCTAGAAAGCGAATAGATTCCAATAGATTCCTTCACTAACACACTGGTGATCAGATGCAAACGTTGATCTGCAAGCGTAGTTTGTGTGCATGTTTTTGGGGTCTTGTTTGAAAATGTTTGTCCCACGAGACCAAATGCTCTTGTAATTTGTATCTCCTGTATCTCCTGTATCTCTTGGCTCTTGTATTCTGCTGGTAATTGTAGTGTAATGTTTCCTGGGAACGGGACCGTGAGCAGATGTTCTAGTGGACCGTTCCGAATAATAAAGCGCTTATCGGGAAACACTTGAGAGCACTTCAGTGTGTGTCTAAAGAATCCAGGTATCCTGAGTCACTGTATAATAATGTGTCTTGTGAATAAATTTCACACACACACGCATACACACACGCATACGCTTTCTTGTGCTTGTGTGTGCAACTCCATTTTTACCTTTTAATTATCAGTTAGATCCTCATCAAACGTAATCGCTCGTCTGCTGACCAGGATTCCCCGCAATGTCTAGTTCCCAACATTGCCCAAATACCTTGATGTAAATATGTTCATTGTGTCAAGCAAGACTTATCAACGTCAGGAGAAAATGTTGATGGAGAAAAACTGTCAAGAATGACATCCAGACTCTTGACTCGAGTTGCAGTGAGGATTCTGCAGTTGTTGACTATTAAACCAGAGCTGTCGACTTGAGAGAGAACAGGTTTTGTGCTGTTGATTATTTGTGCTGTACTCTATTTTGTTGCAGTGAGGAAGATTGATGCAACATATGATTTCAGTTCTTTGAGGCAGGTGGTCAGTAGAAGAAGGGAAGAAGTAGAACAGTAAAAGACTTGGTGGAATGACACACATCTCTAAAGGCTTGTGCGAGTGGCCCGGCGTGTTGTGGGAGTTGAGCTTTCCTCCCTTCTGGACATCTACAACAGACACAACAAGAGGAAAACACTGAGGATTGTCGCTGACACCAGCCACCCGAGTCATGGACATCTGCTGAACATTTAAGCACTTAAATTAAAACATCTAAATTGTCCATATTATTAATACTATTGCATCATTACCTACAACATTTTGACTGTTTTAGAAGGTGCATAATAACGTATAATAGGAATTGTACGTAGGAATAACGTATTCGCTCCATTCAGCCACGCCCCCGCGAGATCTAGCCAATAACAACGCGTCAGGCGGCAACTTTAAATCCAGTCTTTCTCATTGGCCGGTCGCCAAGTATGCGGGCGGGGTTTCTGTCAGTGTACCACATTAACTTATTCGATATGTTATTATTACAGGTCTATATATGCTTCGTTGAAAAGTTGCATCTTCAGTCTTCACTGAATCTGAGTCTCAAATTGCTCCAGTTCAAGTTAGCGCTTTCATTAGTCCGAGACCAACGCAAAGTCACTCATTTGTTAAGCGGAATTGTGCTAGGCAGAGAATTCCATAGTTTTGGTGCTAAATATGCAAAAGATCTTCCTCCCTTGTAGATTTTGGAGATTCGCGGTATTACAACCGGGTGAGCACACCTCACGTGTGTCACGGCGGCTGTCACTCCCGACAGAGCTGGAGGGAAGGACCCACGTGCACAGCACAGAAACTCAGGGAGGTCTTCAAGGGGTTAACGGTTGCAGCAAAAGGGGTTTATTGAAGAAGGCGTGGTCGGACAGGCAGGGTCATACACGGTAATCCAAACGAGGCAAAAATAAAACTAGAAACAAAACTAGAAACAAGACTGGACAGGACGAGATCAAGAGGCGAGAGTGACAGGAATAACATCTGACAATCTGGCAAAGACAGCGTGCACGAGTGAGAACTAAATACAAGACATAACGACGCAAACGACCGGCAGCTGGAAAAGGTAACAAGACAATTAACGTGATGAGTGAAATAACGCAAAGCACCTGGAGACAATAAACACGGGGAAGCACGAGGAGAGACAGTGCAAACAATAACAAAACACACGCGGGAAACCGGGGAGCTGATAACAAAAACCTAAACAATAACACGAACCCGGATGTAAACAAAACACAGACGTGACGACAATTCAAAATAAAGGTCAAAAATAAAAGTTCACATGAAACATGTCCGATTTCATGACAGAGATGATAAACTGAAGCACAGTGAAGATCAGCAAAACACCGAGGTTACCCTGAATAGAGACATATTTAAAAAATATATGAATATATGAAAAATATTATCTAAATAAGAACAATAAACAATATATTATATAGTAGAAATATAAATATATACAAATAAACGATTAAAAATGACAAATTACTGTATTATTAATTCACATCTGTTTTTATTAACCCTCCTATTATGTTTGAGTCAAATTGACCCATTTTCAAAGTTTTAAAAATATATAAATAATCAATCACTTTGAAACTTCTCATGCTTGTCTTATTTGGTGTAATTATCATGGAAAAAATATAATGATTCAGTTCACGTACATGTAACACCACGCTACATGTTTACAGTATATTACAAAGATAATGTATGTGTGTGTGTGTGTGTGTGTGTGTGTGTGTGTGTGAGAGTGAGTGTGATGTGTGTGTGTGTGAGAGAGTTTGTGAGTCTGACGCGGTGGTCTATTATGTCTCATTGTTGCAAATAAACACATTTTTGATCTTTCTGACTCTTTTTAGCTTCCATTTTTTTCTGATGGGTCAAATTGACCCGAACTTTATCTTTGTAGCGAAAACATGTATCAGTCGTTACAAATACGTACGTGAAATGAACCATTTTAGCTTTTTACGTAGATTACAAGCAGACAAGCAGGAGAAGTTTCAAGGTGAAAGAATACTTTTAAGTATTTATTTTTCATTTTTAAACTTTTTACACGGGTCAATTTGACCTGAACATAATAATAGGGTTAAGCTCTCCACCTTCAATCTCCAAGCTCAAAGTTTGTCATTGAATTACACACAGTTATTTTTACCCAAGTCATTTAACAATCAGAACAAGTTCTTACCCCGTACAGTTGCACAAAGGAACACTCATACAATGAGTTGCAACTAGACAACAATGCCATACTCCAAACAATGAATATGAAGGAGAATCCAGCTGTTATGGCACTGATTATATTCATCGCCAGTGATCCTTTTATCTAAGAATAGATAGAAATAAAAATTAATTAAAAAAAATTCATGGAAAAATTATTATAGTAAAATGTTAAACCTACGTACTAAGCACAATCTGGCTCTCGAAACTATTTTGTTTTCGGCAGCAACACAGAGTGAACCAGCAACGACGTACTGAGAAGAGAAACAGAATGACTCTTTAGTCGATGAGCAGTAATCTGATCAGTAGACGAGAATATACACTCACAACGACAGGTCCCCAGAAAGGAAGACCACTGAAGATAAAGACGGACACATTCGAAAATACCAACGCCCACCCAAGCAGGAAATGAATCACACCGATCATTATTTGAACGACCTGTGAAGAACATGAACTGGATTCGGTTGTATTTCATGCTAAAGAAAAACAATTGACTTTTTTTGATGATTTTATATCTCACTCCAAGAGCCTTTGGTTGGCCTTTCAGAAAAGTCTTCAGTCCAGATTCAAGGGGAACAAATCCAGGTGCGGAACTTTTTGCCGCATTTCCTGGTTGCACTTGGACGGCCAGTGATGTTGGATTCATCGGCAGAGTAGTGGAAGACATCAGGAATATAAGAAAATAAGTCTACAAAAGAAAAAAAGTAAATATACAATCACAACAGACAAACACAGGTGAAACGAGAATACCTACGATAACCCAACATATGAACAGTGTATTTTACAAAGGAAAATGAGTATACAAAAGTTTAAAGCAATCAAACGAGTGTATTGAGAGTTGTTTACCAAGATGAAGCAGCTTCGTCTTCGTTCTTACTGACTTGTGTCAGAATATTCAATACTTCTTCTTTGCAAATGACCTTCCTCATTAAGTCATTTGCAAAGAAGGAAACAGTGGCCCAATCAAATGATCCGCTTAGGGTTTTCCCGCTTCTAGTTTGCACATATTTGCATAACTTAGACATTTAGAAAATAATAATAATAGTAAATAAATGCAAAAAACAAACTGACAGGCATGGCAATGCAGGAACGAAAAGTCTTGAGAAGTCAACATCGCAATAAATAAAACTTTATGTGTACAGAATTCTGTCTGTTGTGTTTGTTATATTTCCGTTATTTCATTGGTTATGAAATGGTTATTAGTCATTAGTGATTATATTAGTGATCTTCTCACTGCCTGGTGAGTAAATGAGTGAACACGGATGTCTGGGGGTTTCTCTTAGATCTATTTTTTTCCGGGCTAGTCAGCGTTTAATGACTGTTTGCCATTAAAATAGTTAATGAAATTAGGAATTGCGTTGTTGGTAGTTGCCTGGTGTTGTTTTTCAGTTCAGCAGAATTTCCATATTTCCATTTGTCCATTTTTTGTCTGAAAATTGTCGACTGCATTTGCCATGTTCATGATTGTGTGCTCTTTATATTTATTTATGGTTGTTTGTAAGGATTCTCTCTGTCTTTTCGTTCTCTTGTAGTTGTAAGGTGCAATTTCAGTACAAATTGTTTGCTATTTTTATTTTGACATAGTTTAATTAATTCATTTGATCTGTCAATTTTTGCTATATTTTTAAATTCGTTCACAATTTGACATTTTTGCAGGATTTTGTTCTTTTTTTTTTTTTTAATGAAGTTGTGATTAATAAGCAAGTAAAATTTTAATGGACAAGCAAAAACATAAAAAAAAAAAACAAGCAAACCAGGAAGAAAAATAATCCCTGTTCAAAATGTTGTGATGAGCAAAGATAAGGAGACTGAGTCTTACAATACCTAGTATGATGAAAAACAGATTCTGTGATGAGCAGTGATATGGAGACTTGTGGGAAATGGAGTTAGAATATAATAGAATGTTTTTATTGTCATTGTATCACAGGGTTACAATAAAATTAGTATTACTGCTCCATTTGGAGCAAAAAAAGATTTGATAACTGAGTAAAATATATTAAATATAGTATATATATTAAATAAATATAGTGAAATAACTTACTTAAAAAATAAGAAATAGAAACAGAATGTTTAAGAATAATATAAAAAAAAGAGACACCCGATCAAAAACGTTATTATTGTTCCATGTTGGTGTAATGTTGCGGGAGTTGGTCAGGTGTGGAGACGTCGCTTGTCATATAAACCTGGTAATAAAGGTTTAAAAACATCTTAATTTGTACATAAAACTAGTCAGATTAATGTCTTACCTGTGAATATTCAGGATCGTTTAAATCATGGGAATTGGGCTGGATGGGATGTGGAGGTAAAATGGGTTGAGGAAACACCTTGCCAATAAAATGTACACAGATTATTTAAAATAATACGTATCGTTTTCTAAAATAACAAATGGTATTAAATATTTGACTTAAGTTTGTGTAAGTGTCAGACTCACCTGAGGCTCACAGCAGCAAGTGGCTTTACACGAAAACGCGGACAAACAGATGGAGATGACAAACTCAAGGACAGTGAAGGTCAGCAACACTCCGAGGTTACCCTGAAAAAACACACCATTACATGAATCATAAAAGCAAATAACAAATGACATTATCCACATCTGGTTTTATGAAGTTCTCCGCCATCAATTCCCAAGATCAAAATTTGACCTCGAATTACACACAATAGCCAACAGGTTCTTACCCCGTATAGTTGCGTAAAGTAATAGTCATTGTACAAGTTACTATTAGACATCCATGTCAAATTCCGAACAATGAATATGAAGGAGATTCCAGCAGTTATGGCACTGACTATATTCAGAACAAGCAGAACAAGGATCAGATAATAATCAGATCAGTCGATGAGAATATACACTCACAACGATTGATCCCCAGGCAGGAAGACCACTGGAGATATCGACGATGAACCCGAAAGGAAATCCCGACACTATTCCAAGGAGGAAACTAAACGCACCGATCAATATTTGAGCAACCTGTGAAGAACATGAACTGGACATGTTATATTTCTAGTTAAATAAAAGCAATTGAATGCAAGATTTTATATCTCACTCCAAGAGCCTTTGGTTGGCTTTTCAGAAAGGTCTTCAGTCCAGATCCAGAGGGAACGTTCTCCATCTGAACAGAACTTTTTGACGCATTCCCAGGTTGCACTTGGGCGGCCAGTGATGTTGCATTCATCGACAGAGTAGTGGAACACATCAGGAATAACGGGAAAAAAAAAAACCAAGTCTACCAAAATAAAGAAAAAGTAACCAAAGTCTGGTTTAGAAAAAGCCTTCTCAGTCCTAAACGCACAATCACAACACAAAAACACAAATGCTAAGGAGTTGAGAATAAATAGCCCAATATATTGAAACATATGTTCTGCACGAATATATTTTACAAGACAAGACAATTACCAAAAAAGTAAAAAAAAACATTAATAAATGTTGTGAGAGTGATATAGCTGTTGTTTACCAAGCTGCGTCGTGTCCGTTCTAATCCCTGACTAGTCTCTCTTTTGAGCTACAGTAAAAAAAAAAGGCTATTTTATTCAATTATTAACCGATAACATTCAATTATTCACTACCTTTTTTATTATTTCAAGGAAACTGTGTATTCAAATAACTCGGAATTTTCCAACTTCTAATTTGCAAATTTTGTAAAACATTAATATTGGAAAAAAAGAAGAATTATCCTCATCATCATCATAAAATATACACAAATGCTAAAAAAAAATTTGCATGAGCAGAATATTGTTATGCTCACGCCGGATAGTGAAGAGAGGGTTGGCGTGAGCACAGAAAGATGACAGGCAGACTGAGCACTGAGATATTACAAGCGTTTTAATGAACAGTTGAGTAACCGGGATACTGACACTGATGAAGAAATGATGATGAAGGGTTGAAGGAGGAACACGAACTGATGACGAAGGTGAGTCTGTGCGAGGGAATCCACATGCGAGGAAACAGTTATGTCGACAGACAAAGAGGATGTGAACGGTGGCCGTTTATATATGGTTGGTTTGAGTAGATTCTGGTGTTGCTGATGACTGATGCAGATTGGGTGATGAGTGCAGACAGGTGTGCAACGGACTTGGTTCCGGGGATGATGACATCACAGAGGGAGTTGTAACAGTACTCCCCTCCTCCGCAGCGGCTCCGTACGCGTTGACCCTCTGGGTTTTCTGAGGTCTTCCACGAGATCTAGGGGCTGGTTTCTCAGGAAAACTCTGGTGAAATTCAGTCAGTAGGCCAGGGTCAAGAATGTCTGTCTTGTTCACCCAGGACCTCTCCTCTGGGCCAAAGTTCTCCCAGTCCACCAGGTATTGCATCCGCGAGCCCTGCCGTCTCGAATCCAGGATCTTCTTGACAGCGTATATAGAGTCTTCATTCTCCACCGCCGGGGAAAGAGAGGCTGGAGAAGTTGGAGACGGTAGGCCACGGCATTGACTTGTCTGATGATTTTGAATGGCCCGATGTACCGTGGGCTCAGCTTTTTGCAGGCCAGTCGGTGGCGTATATTACGGGTAGATAGCCACACCCTTTGGCCTGGACGAAGGATGGGAGTACTCCGGCGACTCCGGTTGGCCTGTAGTTGTGACCTCCGGCTGGCCTGCTGAAGATGTTGATGAGCTGAGCCCCATACCCTCTCGCTCGTCCTGAACCAAGTATCAACTGCTGGAATGGTTGAGGGTTCTGAAGAAAGTGGGAAAAAAGGGGGTTGATATCCGAGTACGCATTGGAATGGTGTGATACCTGTGCTCTCCTGGCGGAGCGAATTCTGTGCGTATTCGGCCCATGGAAGGTACTGGTGCCAGGAATTCTGATTCCGGCTACAATACGACCTGAGGTAACGACTGATCTCCTGGATCTTCCTCTCGGCCTGGCCGTTGGACTGGGGATGGTAGCCGGAAGTGAGACTGACGGTGACTCCAAGACGGATGAAGAAGGCCCTCCAGACTCGGGAGACGAATTGAGGTCCACGGTCGGAAACAATGTCTTCAGGAATGCCATGATTGCGGAACACTTGCTGGAACAAGACCTCCGCCGCTTCCATAGCCGTTGGAAGTGCTTTTAGAGGGGTCAATTTGCAGGCCTTGGAGAACCTATCCACAGCTACAAAAATACAAGTCATACCGTTAGACCTTGGCAAATCTGTTACAAAATCTACAGCTAGGTGAGACCAGGGCCGGATGGGAATAGGTAGGGGCAATAATTCGCCCTGAGGCTTGGCCCGGGGAACCGTGACCGTGGCACAGACCTCACATCCTTGAACGAAAGTCTCCACATCCCGAGTCATGGAGGGCCACCAGTAGCGGGATCGTAGGAGCGAGAGGGTACGCGAGATGCCAGGGTGTCCTGAGCCCAAGGACGTGTGCATTGCCTCGACCAGGGGTGTTCGCCATGCTTGCGGGACGTACTGTCGGTCTTTGGGACAAGCTGTAGGTCTGGGCTCCTGTTGTTCGGCCGCCTGAATCTTTGAGTCCAGTTCCCACTGGATCGGGCTGACTAAGATCTTCTCAGGAAGGATACGATCGATGCAGGGGGATGCTTCCTGTGGTTCGCCAACTCGTGACAAGGCGTCTGCTTTTCCGTTCTTGGAACCGGGTCTGTAAGATATGGAGAAATGGAAGCGTGCAAAAAACATGGCCCACCTGGCTTGCCGGGGATTGAGTCGTTTCGCCTCTCGAAGGTACTGTAAGTTTTTATGATCTGTGAGTACGATAAAAGAGAACTTGGCCCCCTCCAACCAGTGTCGCCATTCTTCCAGCGCTAATTTGATGGCGAGCAGTTCCCGATCTCCCACATCGTAGTTCTGCTCAGCCGAGGTCAGCTTCTTGGAGAAGTATGCACAGGGATGCAAATTCGAGTCCTTCACCTGTCTCTGGGAGAGTATAGCTCCAACGCTATAGCTCGAGGCGTCAACTTCGACAAAAAATGGCGCCTCAGGATCAGGATGGAGTAAAATGGGGGCAGAGGAGAAGGCCTTTTTCAGACTCTGGAACGCGTCTTCTGCATCCGAATTCCACCGCAGCTGCTTGGGCTTGTCCCTGAGAAGATTGGTTAGCGGAGTACATACAGCACTATAATTAGCTATGAATCGTCGATAAAAGTTCGCAAACCCCAAGAATCGTTGAAGTTCACGGATGGACGTAGGCTTAGGCCAATCTCTGACGGCTCGAACCTTCTCCTGGTCCATTGCTATTTGATGGGGGGAAACTACATACCCCAGGAATCGAGTGGAGGAGACGTGGAACTCGCATTTCTCTAGTTTT
>MU204267.1:57023-69298 GCA_017309775.1 Paedocypris sp. Pulau Singkep
TGGACGGGCGAATGAACCCCTGGTCGAGGCTCTCCTTGATGTAGGCTCGCATGGCTGCTTGTTCAGGTAGTGAGAGAGGGTAAATCTTCCCATGAGGAAGTTTTGCCCCTGGCAACAACTCGACGGCACAATCCCAGGGCCGGTGGGGAGGCAGCCGGGTAGCCGACCGAGAACTGAACACGTCGAGATATTGATGATACTGAGCTGGGAGTGTTGACGGAACCATGGGTGAGTCGTTGAGGTGTTGGATGGTGGCCTGAGTTAATGTTGGTTCTCTGGGAGGCAGACGGGTGATGGCGGGACGCGGTACCGGACGGAGACAGCAGCGTTGACATCGGGACCCCCACTGGGCGACCTCTCCGGCGATCCAATTGATGACTGGTTGATGAGCCGGAGTCCACTAGCGCTTGTGCTATAACAGGAGAGGATTTAGCAGAGTGAACCATCACTAACATGCGTAGAGGAGAGTAAACATGAGGCGAAGAAGAAATAGCACATACCGCTCTCAGTGGGGGACGAACTGGACAATCGGAGCGTTGATGGCCCAATCCGGCGCAGTAGAGACAGAGACCCAGCTGAATTCGACGAGAGCGTTCCGCAGACGATAGGTGGCAATGATCGACCTCCATGCTCTCCACCCTATCTGCCGGAGCTGGTTCAGCCACAGGTGATATTCGGAGTGGTCCGCTAGAGCCTTTTGATGCGGACATCTGCTGTGCCACATGCAACGCTTTGTCAAGGAAGCCCTCAAGCCCTAGGCGGTCGTCAAAAACCCAGAGAGCACTCTGGAGTCTAGAGTCCAGTCCACGGCGAAACGCAGCGATGAGCCCAGAGTCCGACCAATCACTAGCATTAGCCAGCGCGCGAAACTCCGTGACATACTCCTTTAACGGTCGTCCGGCTTGCTTGATGCAAAGTAGTTGGTCCGATACCGCAATCCCCACCAACGATTTGCCAAAAGCCTGCCGTAAACTGGAAAAAAACGAAACAGCGGTGGCCATCTTGGAAAAACGTGCCACCCATAGGGGAGTGGCCCAGTGACGAGCCGCTCCGGTCAATAATGAGAAAATGAAGGCAATTTTGGAAATTTCATCAGCAAACATCATTTGGTTAGCTTGCATATATAGCTCAGTTTGCACTATGAAACCTTCACAGTCCTCGGTCTGGCCAGCAAATGGAGTCGGTCGGGCTACCGGGCTGCTCCCTGCACTTGGAGCGGGTGGAGGCGGCACTGGAGGAGCTGCTGCCGGGGGCGGAGTCGCGTGGATTTGCTGCACGGCCTGAGCACTGAGATATTACAAGCGTTTTAATGAACAGTGGAGTAACCGGGATACTGACACTGATGAAGAAATGATGATGAAGGGTTGAAGGAGGAACACGAACTGATGACGAAGGTGAGTCTGTGCGAGGGAATCCACATGCGAGGAAACAGTTACGTCGACAGACAAAGAGGATGTGAACGGTGGCCGTTTATATATGGTTGGTTTGAGTAGATTCTGGTGTTGCTGATGACTGATGCAGATTGGGTGATGAGTGCAGACAGGTGTGCAACGGACTTGGTTCCGGGGATGATGACATCACAGAGGGAGTTGTAACAAATATAATGCAAAAAAAATTTTTTATGAGCAGAAGAAAAAAGTCTTATATGGCACCATTGTTTTTTTTACTTGCACTGTTACAATTTTGGCACGTTTTTGTATATTTGGTTTGCCATTTTTGCACACTCTGCTTCCTATTCATTTGTATGTAACCCAACCACTGTATTTTCCCATGCACCTGTATATCTCTCATTACTCCACCGTTTAATTCCATGAACCTGTATATTACTATATCCTATATTTATTTATATCATATTTGTAAATAAACCTTATATGCACTTCTGGTTAGATGCTAACTGCTTTGTTTCATTAGATGCTAAATTCATTATCTCTGTACACCTACTCTGCACAATGACAATAAAGTAGAATCTAATGTAATTATACAGTCAATTCCACGTAAGTGCACATCGCTTAACTGCAAAATGTGTTTATCAGTCAGTCTTCGGTCTCGTTTTTAATCCCATTCAAATGATTGTTCCGGTTTGCAGGAATTTGCAGGCTTATTTGTATTCTTATACATTCATCACATGATGTCAGTACAGATTGGATGCTATTTTTTATTTTGGCATAGTTTAATTACTTCATTTGATCTGTCAATTACGGCAATTAGTATTGTTACTTCATTTGGTGCAAAAAAAAAAAAAAAAGACGTGATTAAAGAATAAAATACACACACTTAATAATAAAACAATATAAATAATTACAACATATTCAAATATGGTACAAAGAAATAGAAGGCAAGAAAAACAAGAACAATGCAATTGATAAAATATACACGTTACACATTTGAGGAAAGCCATTTTAATAATTTGCAGTAGAATGCATTTTTGTATTTTAAAGTGTAGCGTAGCAAGACTGAATTAGATTATATCTAGCTGATTGCTATCCTTGTTCAAATACATTTTTATTTAATCAGAGGCTCTTAATTATAAATTAAATGCAATTACACCATCCTGGTCTTCCATCAATCTCCTGGTCAATACGGTATGTTCCAACGCGCACCTATGATCATAAATAAGGCACAATTTGGAATGTAACCTTACGTAAAAATTATAAATAGAAACACAATGTTTAAGAATAAAATAAAAAAGAC
Organism: Paedocypris sp. Pulau Singkep; assembly: GCA_017309775.1. NCBI lineage: Eukaryota > Metazoa > Chordata > Actinopteri > Cypriniformes > Paedocypris > Paedocypris sp. Pulau Singkep. Next base: position 59,715 of record MU204267.1, read on the forward strand.
ACACCCCATCAAAAACGTTATTTTTGTTCCATGTTGGTGTGATTTTGCGGGAGTTGGTCAGGTGTGGAGACGTCGCTTTTCATAAAAACCTGGTAATAAAGGTTTAAAAACAATTTCAAATCAAAATCAAATCAAATCAAATCAAATTTTATTTGTCACAAACATATACATACACGGTATGACATGATGTGAAATGTTTTTTACAATCACTCCAAAAAAACAAAAAGAATACAATATGCAAAAAAGATCAATAGAAATAGTTATAAAAATAGTAATAAAAAAGCAAAAAGAAAAAGCAGTAAGAATACAAAAATCGAATGTAAATGCAAATTACAGATTCAGTGCAAATTCATTTTATTTTACAGATTTAAATAAAATTCAATTTTATTTGTACATAAAACTAGTCGGATTAATGTCTTACCTGTGAATATTCAGGATTGTTTAGATCATTGGAATAAGGCTGAACGGGATGTGGAGGTAAAATGGGTTGAGGAAACACCTTGTCAATAAACTGTACACAGATGAGTTAAGTTCAAGTTCTGAGCATTGGTAAGGCGCTTTTCACAGTTTAAACTGTCTCATTTGGAATATTATAACTATATATATATATATGTGTGTGTGTGTGTGTGAGTGTGTATAATTTTTTTTTTTTTTAATATAATTATCAAATGGTATTATCTATTTTAATTTAGTTTGTGTAAGTGTCAGACTCACCTGAGGCTCAGTGCAGCAAATAGCTATACACGAAAATACGGATAAACAGATGGAGATGATAAACTCAAGGACAGTGACGATCAGCAACACACCGAGGTTACCCTGAAAAAACACATCATTAAATGAATCATAAAAGCAGAAATGAATAGTCGAAGTAAACAATCTAATATAACAAATCTTACTATCCACATCTGGTTTTATGAAGTTCTCCGCCATCAATCCCCAAGATAAAAATTTGACCTCGAATTACACACAATAGCCAACAGGTTCTTACCCCGTATAGTTCCGTAAGGTAATAGTCATTGTACGTGTTACTATTAGGCATCCATGTCAAATTCCGAAAAAGGAATATGAAGGAGAATCCAGCAGTTATGGCGCTGACTATATTCATCACCAGGGATCCTTTAATCTGACAATAGATAGAAATCCAAATGAATCTGAGAAATTTTACACAAAGAAATAATGATAGAAAAAATCTACGTACTAAGCACGAACTGGCTTTTGAAACTATTTTGTTTTCGGCAGCAACACAGAGTGAACCTGTAATGACGTACTGAGAAGAGAAACAGAATGACTCTTTAGTCGATGAGCAGAAATGTCATCAGAAGAAGAGAATATACACTCACAACGACTGATCCGCAGACAGGAAGACCACTGGAGATATGGAAGATGGAACCGATGGGATATACCGACACTATTCCAAGGAGGAAACTAATCGCGCCGATCATTATTTGAGCAACCTGTGAAGAACATGAAATGGACTCCGTTATATTTAGTACAAGCAGTTGAATTCAAGGGTTTTTGATGATTTTAAATCTCACTCCAAGTCCAGATCCAGAGAGAACATTCACCATCCTAGCAGAATTTTTTGACGCATTCCCTGGTTGCACTTGGATGACCAGTGATGTTGGATTCATCGGCAGAGTAGTGGCAGACATCAGGAATATCGATAAAAAACAAGTCTACAAAAATAAAGATAAAAGAAATCGTCTGGTTTAGAAAAAGCCTTCTCGGTCCCAAACACAGAGACAAACGCAAACGCTAAGCAGTTGAGAATAAATAACCCAACAATTTGAAACACATGTTCTGCACTGAGCTACTTCACAAGACAATTAGTAAAAAAGTAAAAAACAAAAATTAAATAAATGTAGTGACAGTCATGTAGATGTTGTTTACCAAGATAGAGCTGCGTCGTCTTCGTTCTAATCCCTGACTAGTCTCTCTTATGAGCTACAGTAAATAAAAGACTATTTAATTCAATTATTAACAGAAAACATTCAATAATTCACTACCTTTTTTATTATTTCAAGGAAACTGTGTATTCAATTACCTCGGAATTTTCCTACTTCTAATTTGCAAATTTTGTAAAACATTAATATATAAAAAAAGAAGAATCATCCTCATCATCATCATCATCAACATCATCAGAAAATAAACAGTCTAAATAAGTCAAATTAAGTGCATGAAATAAGCAGAATATAATGCAAAATAATATTTTTAATGAGCCTTATATGGCAACATTATATCGGAGTGGCTAAAACTTTAGGCTTTTATTTAGCGATGCACGAGAAAATTGGAACGTACCCTGCCTATTTGAAAGAAGCATGAGAGACTGAAGTATTCACTAAATATTAAAACATGAATGCTTTACGTGCTTTGTCATTAATGAGAGCTTTGGTTTTATCGACAGATTTGGTGTTTTCCGCCATCCAACGTGATTCGACAATCTGTTCTGCTTTTGTGGGGAGTGAAGTGAGAAAAGACACAGAGATCGTTTGTGGTCAAGTCTTTTCGAATGTCACCAACTGACTTTGTTTTGATGATTGAAAAACAGTCTATAGTTGTGGTACATAGTTCAATAAGTAGTGGGGGTGTCGTTATCCACGTGACTCGTTCACTCAGTATTAGCATATGCTCCGCCCATCTGCAAGTTCGTGTCCGGTCCCGAGGGCGCGCACATATACGGAGTCGACTGAACTACATAATTCTTCAAAAAACAACGGTAACTAACTGTTTTAGTGACTCACCCAAAAAGGAAGAACACACGACTTACACATGTAAAACATTCACAACAATAAACAGCTAAAACCACCCAATCACATGGAAACACACGTTAACATGGGGAATGGTCATCTTCCTTCTGGCTTCCTGGAGCATCTAACGTCCTTCTGAAGAACTAGTGCCACTGCGTCCTCGTGGGATGGATGCTTATATAACAGACAGTTTTGCTGATATAAAAAGTGTGACTGTATAATGCAGGGCTAAGCTTTATTGTGATAAATGTGTGTTTTCTCTCCCGAAAAGGCATTCCTGTCTACAAAATTCCATCTGTAGGGCAGAATTGTGGAAAAACAGTAGAGTTATTGATACGACATAAGGAAAATTATGTGGAATAAATTATTATTATATAGTTGCCCATGTCTGTAAGACACCAGTAAAACACCAGTACTGTCTTTCCCAGTAGCTCAGTCTGTAGAGCGCTGTTGTTTGAAACAGGGACTCATGGGTTTGATTCCCAGGGAAAACAAGAATTAGTTGAATTGTGAAAGTTGTAATAAGTTGCTTTGGATAAAAGCGTCTGCTAAATGACTGTAAAGTAAAGTAAACAATTGCAACAAGATTTGCACACCTGTAATTACTCGCTTATAAGTCGATTCGCTTATAAGTCACCCCACCTCCCACTTCACCTGTGAGATTGTGGATAAAACAGGGAAAAAACATAAAACTGGGGGAATAAATGAGAGAAAAGTGAAGAGTAGAAACCTACCGTATTTTCTGGACTATAAGCCGCTACTTTTTTCATAGGTTTTGAACCATGCGGCTTATACAAAGGTGCGGCTATTCTGCAGATTTTTTGATACTGAAGATAAATACTGTAGATACAGTTTATTTTCTCTTTTTTTCTGTCGTATGTTAATCAGCAAAGTTGCTGCCGTGTTAAAATACAGGTTAGGAAAGGATCTATTTAGTTACATACATGTGCATTTACAATTCAAAATCGTTCATAGAGTAGATGCGGCTTATGCCTGATTTCAAATAAAGCCAACTCATTTTGGTCATTTGGGATACTAAAGCGGCGCCAGGCCATTAATAGTCTCTATACTGTATAGTCGGTGGGCACGAGTCCGCACAATTGTAGCGTACCACTGATAGGATCAATCGCATCTGGCAGCCAAAGCGACGCCTGTGAAAAAGAACGGCTGCTATTATTACGGCAAGTATCCGAAACTATTTGGTTTGGCGCAGCAACCAGACTCTACAATGCAAAATACAGTGTAATAACCTTGTCAGGTATTATACTGCGGTAAGTGACTGTTGTGTTGTGTTGTGTGTGTAGGGAATTGAACCAAGAGTCTGGGGGTTCAAATCTCATTCCGGATGGCTCTACAGATGTCTTTGGTCAAGAGACTGACCTCCACACGCCCCCCAGTGCCAAGGCCTAAGGCTGCCCACTGCTACTGGATTGTGTGTGTGTGTGTGTGTGTGTGTGTGTGAGAGAGAAACTTATAGTTAAATAAATACTGCAGAGTATAGTGTACAGTAGGAAGAGCATTTAAATTTAGCTCAGATAAAAGGGGTTCAAACTGAGAACCCCTCAATTCCATCCCTCATCTATTTAGTATTTAGTTTTTTAGTATTTATTTAGTATTTAACATATCAATAGTATTTATATTTAGATAAAATGCTATAATATCAAGCGTCATATTCTTTAAATCATAAAGGGATTTTACGTTTTAATTGGCACTTGTTATTATATATTTGAATTTTATTTTTATTTTTACAAAAATAGTTTTAAGTTGTCAGACACCTTTTAAAATTATACTTGATAATATTTCCTCTTTCAACTTTGTACAAAGACATTTCTACAGTTTAGAAACGGAAAAAGAACATTTTCGTTCTCATAATCAGAAGCATGTGAGCATCACGTGGTATCACAAGAAACATTAGAAGCAATAACATTAGTGTTTGTGAGGTCCAACATAACTGGTGATTTTTATTTTTGTTTCCGTCGGACTTTCTCACAGCAGATGTGTGGGCCGTCATATTTTAAACTCCCCCTAGAGGGCGCTGTTTGCTGCGCAATTTACCCACATCCGGTGATGATATTGTGGTTTTTATTAACGAATTCGTTGATTTTATTAATGCTCTTCTCAGTGATTGATGAGTAAACTGAGTGAAGACAAATATCTGGGTGATTTCTTTTAGGTCTGTATCTTTAATTTAAAGGCGTCAGCATTAAATGAATGAATTAAAATAGGTAATAAAATTAGGAGCTGAGCTGTGGGAAGCCGCAAAGTCTACTGCTTTTGTTCCAGATTTAACGGATATGAGGATTATAATTCAGATTTTCATGACGATGGAAAAAAAGTACAAGTATGAAAAGCAAGTATATTCATTTTTTTCCACTTTCTTTTCCACTTTTCCTAGTTCCAACATTTTTATTAATTTATCGTATTAGGCAGCCAATCAAGTGTCATGGCAGGTCAGATCTCCGTGTTGTGATGGTTTAATGCGGCAATCAAGGTAGATAATCGAATCTCGATCGAAATGAATAAATCTGGATTGCTTTCATTTCCACTAAATTAAATTGAACTGAATTTAATTTCCACATCGTGACTTCACCTTCTTTTCTTCAAGAGACTTGAAAAGCTTCTGAGCTCTGTTTCTTAAACGAATTACAGACTGTGTAGACCGTGGGATGAATGATCTTTACTTGTGTTTTGAATGACGTTTCCTGTCCTGACTTGGTTTGGTGGGTGAATGGCTAGATGATCGGATGCAGTATCTACGTTAACCAGGAGGTGGCGCCATTGACCTGCCAAGGAAAAAGAAGACAACGAGAGGGGGGAAGCTCAAGTAGAACTATCAATTAGATAAAACCAGTGATCTGTTCTTGTTTGTGCATTAGTGCCTTGGGTTGTCCTTTAAAACAAATGCTAGTTTTTCTTCGAGAGCTTCTCCTTTTTCCAAATGAACAAAAACAATTATTTCACATTAACGAGCCCTTACCATGTTAAAAAAAAACCTGCAGTTCTTAACATTAAACAAACACACGATTCCACACAAAATAATTAAATATTCAATATTCAAGAATAACTCAACCAGAAAATCGAATTTCTATAATCGAGTTTCCATAAAATACATACTAATTTAAATAAGTACTACGTACAGTACTAAGTACAGTAGAAAAGACACGCAGACTTAAAAAAAAAACCTTCCTAAACCAGGATTTCTAGCTATCGTTATTCAGAGAGTTTACTCAGTTTGTGTAGTTCCCGTCTTTTTCCGGCCCTTTTTTCTCTTTTGGCCCTCTTGAAATAATAAACATTTGAGCATTTGGATTGATTTGTTGCATTTGGTTGCTATCACTTGATTATTTCATCAACTATTTTCTCTCTTTACCTCAGTCTCAGGTCTTGAACATTTTGGGTTTGGTGTTAATCTGCTTCTGGGATGAATGACAATAAAATTATTCTAGTAAGAGAAAATTATAAAATTATTTTGACAGATTTATCCCTTTTCTGAACATTGGGCCTGAAGAGTCTCAATTTAGCAACTTTGCGTTGGTCTCTAACTAAGACAAGCGCTATATATACGTATATATATATATATAAACTTGAACTTGAATTCAATTCAATTCAAATTTAGTTTTATTCATGAAGAGATTTCATGTCTCAAAGCAGCTGCTAGATTTCTTTATTCTGCCAGGAGCTTTTGGCTAAACGTTTGACCTGAAAGGTTTTGAAGTTTTTAAATTTCATTTCTGTATAAAGAAATAAAACCTCATAACTAAAGAGTTTCTTGTTTTTCCACATGTTTATTATTAGGCATAGTAAAGTAAGTTCTTTTAAAATTGGATATGTGTATCCACTTGTACTCAAGTCTTCTTGGAATTGATAACTTGTAATGGAGTATTCTGTACTTTTACTTACGTGTGCTTTTCAAGGCTTTACACCTCTGATGTTTGTTTAGCTTTGATAAAGTGTGAAATACGTACTTTTTGATTGAACGCAAAGGTTTTTAAGTTCTACTTCTTGCATGTTATTATTGCATTTGAGTTACGACAAGAATGTAATGTAACACTAAAAGTTTTAGAAATGTTAAATAACTTTAACATTTCTGTTAAAGAAATTCATTTTAACTGTTAAAAAGACTTGGCTTGAATCTTGACTTTGTCCTTCACGCTGGAGACACACTGTCTCTCTATCTTAGTTGTTTCTTGCAATACCATTAAGTACCGTATCTTGACATTAAATCAAAAAACAAAATAACATTGTACTTGACTAATGATTATAGTCTGGGAGCAGGGAGGAGCTTGTGATGGGGGCGTGGCTACCGGTATTTACCAAAAGACGTGAATTTGTTTTATTTACCATAAACTTTGACCTATTTCTATGAACCAATAGTTAAGCGAAGTCTCTGCTGCCAATTAAGATAAAGTGACAAAACTAATTTACAAACTTTACATTCAAGACTCTTCAAACGTCAAGTTTACATTAAGACTTAGACATAATCCAGGAATTATTTCTGATTGGGACCATTTATAGATCGCAAAAAGCAAAAAACTATAAGCAAATTAAAAAAAGCAACAACACAAAAACAAAATCTAGCATAATTAATGGCGACTTTATAATATCGATTTTAACATTCTATACGAGTCTCGGTCATAAAACATGGACACACTGTTCACTGATGTGTACGACACACACATTAATATCTCGATAAAACCACGATACTTCAAGGCCTAATACTGTAATAGAGTATTACTATAATCTGGGTTACAATCAACGGAAACAGCACCACGTATTGGACATTTATGTGCTGTATAAATCTGAATAATATACTCTATTTGCAGTGGTGTAAAATACTTGAGTACATTGTTACTTTACTCAAGCTTTTTTGGCTACTTTGTACTTTTACAGAACAGAAATACAAAGTCATGAAATGCATCCTTGAATCCTGTGGTGTAAAGTATTTGAGTAAAGGCGCTTTGTTACTTTATTTAACTATTTTTTGACTACTTTGTACTTGTACTAAGTAGGAAAAATATAAACGACTTTCACTCTCTGCTTGACTACATTTGTGATTAGTATTTACGGTAAGACACTCACTTTTACGCGTTTCATTGGCATCTTTTTCTACCATGGTTAGTTTTTGGCACTTTTTGCATATTTGAGTTTGATTGTGACAGACGTTTTGTTCTTTATCTATTTTGTTCTGGCACTTAAGTTTCATTTATATTAAGAAATAGCTACAAAGCTTCTTGTTTTTCACATTACTTGGAGTTTTTTTTTTTTTTTTTTTTTTAGCCTAAATTCAGTATAATAAAGTATTTCAGTTTTAATCGGATGCTTCGCGACTTGTGTAATTTCTCGTTAAAGGAAAAGCTAATTTTCCTTTAAGCTTGTTGAGGAACTGGCTGAAAAAGTTCCGACACACAAGGCAGTGTCAGATGGAGTGTGTGGAGCTTCGCCTGACAGCGGCAAATTAATAAACAAGTCCAGCAAACACAGGAAATACGCAGCATAAACTCACTCATGAACAAGTCAAGAGGGGAAAAGGACAGGAAACGTTTCACGATGCTTCACGGAGCAGTTACTTTGAGTAGGAGTAGAGTAGAGTCTACTAATCAGAATATATTTCCAAAGAGATTAGAAAAATGGGATTAACTGATGGCCGAGTCAATATTTCACTAGTGAAAATATTAACCAATAATAATTATTTTGGCCTATTTGTGTCCATAAAGAATGGGTTGCCAGATCCTCAGCAGGCTTTCAAACACAAAATAATCCAAATATTGAAATCAACATGGGGAAAAAAACAACCGGGTTAGAACACTTGTATATTTATGTAAGGAATCTCTGTTTTGGTTCATTCAGGTCGTACTTTGTCCCTCTTCCTTTTTCCTGAAGTGTTCAGCGACCATCCGATGTAATATACACAATGTGCGCACACACACCCACACACAAACAAACATTTAACGTATGAGAAGAACAGATTGAACTTCTCGTGTGAGAAGTCGCAAGCTTGTGATTCAGATATTACAGTGTGTCGCGAAAACGTACGCGGCCTTAAAAGCGAGTTGTTCCAGCGGACACGAGGTCATTCGTTCACTCAAAAGAATTATGATAAAATACATGCAAGATAGAAAAAAATTATAAAAACAAGCGCAGAGAAGAGTGAACCCAGAATGCAGGGGAAAAAAATCCAAAATCATATCTGAAGGGACAAAAACACTTTGGTTTAATTAAAAAATCCAAAACTCAAAAACAGAAAAAATGTTCTGCTGATAAAAATATTAGCCAAAAAACAAACAAAAAAAAAAAAAACTAAAAACTGAGGTCAGAACCCAAAAGCTTAGCAAAAAACCAAAGTCAACAACCACAATCCAAAATCCTACCAGTTGTATACATGGAGCAAAACCACAAAGAACAGACGGGACAATTATCAACATAAATACTGCACAGGGAACAAGACACAGCTGAAAACAATCAACAATAAACAGAAATGGGGAAACAGCGACATCTAGTGGCCGGATATGGCCATAACTCTGACAAATATTCAAGCAGAAAAAAACTCTCGTAATTATTTCCCGTAAAAGAAGGCGAGTTGACCTCACTTGTTAAAACATGAGGAAATCCACCATTATGGTAATTTTCTTGCTTTTATATTTTACAAAAATATAAACTTAGTATACACATACTTGAATATAGTTTTTATATTAATGTAAATTGATAATAAATTAATGATTTTTCAGGCACAAAATCAAAAATAATAATAAAATAAATATACATATATATATTTATATATTTATATATATATATATATATATATATATATATATATATATATATATATATATATATATT
>MU204267.1:69398-87647 GCA_017309775.1 Paedocypris sp. Pulau Singkep
AATCTATCTATCTCTCTATCTATCTATCTATCTATCTATCTATCTATCTATCTATCTATCTATCTATCTATCTATCTATCTATCTATCTATCTATCTATCTATATGTCTGTCTGTCTGTCTGTCTGTCTATCTATCTATCTATCTATCTATCTATCTATCTATCTATCTATCTATCTATCTATCTATCTATCTATCTATCTATCTATCTATCATCCATCCATTCATATATCTGTCTTTCTGTCTGTCTCTCTCTTCTGTCTGTCTGTCTGTCTGTCTCTCTCTTTCTCTCTCTCTCTTTTGTCTGTCTGTTTTTCTGTATCTATCTATCTATCTATCTATCTATCTATCTATCTATCTATCTATCTATCTATCTATCTATCTATCTATCTATCTATCTATCTATCTATCTATCTATCTATCTATCTATCCACCGAGCCATTCATCTATCTATCCATCCTTCCACCGAGCCATTCATCTATCTATTTATCTATCCATCCATCCTTCCATTCATCCATCTAATCTATCCATCTAGTCTATCCATCTTTCTATCTATCCATCCATCCATCCATTAATCTGTCCATCTATCTATCTATGTTTTTTTTGCTTGTATGTTTGGTAAATTACAATATGTATGTGCCTTGACACGTTTGCTATAAATACCAAAACATCTATTTGTCTATCTATCTATCTATCTATCTATCTATCTATCTATCTATCTATCTATCTATCTATCTATCTATCTATCTATCTATCTATCTATCTATCTATCTATCTATCTATCTGTCTGTCTGTCTGTCTGTCTATCTATCTATCTATCTATCTATCTATCTATCTATCTATCTATCTATCTATCTATCTATCTATCTATCTATCTGTCTGTATGTCTGTCCCACCTTCTATCTGTTCACGTATCTATCTCCCCCTCCCTCATTCTGTCTCGCTCTTTATCTCTATCTCTCTCTCTCTCTCTCTCTCTTTCTCTCTATCAATGCCTATTTATCAACTAACATTAGTCCAAACTAACGCGGCACTGCAGCAATAAAACACACGAGCAGCAGGAGACGTGTGGAGCGTCACACACACACATTACCAGTCTGGATACTGGGGCGGTGAATCTCATTATCTGTCCTGTTCAGGGTCCTGACGGCAAACACACCCACGCGGACCACCTACTGTAGGGGCTAATGGAGCGTGAATACACAACAGTCCGCGACACACACAGCCATGATGAGCTAATTCTATTAGAATAATAGTTTCCTCGGCTCTTGTTACTGTAATTGGCGGCTGACTTGATCCTCCGTGTTTGGGACAAATTCACCCGTTTTCAAAGTTTTAAAAATATTTTTGCAATACTTAAAAGTCTCCGTATAAAGACTTTTTTGTGTTCTTTGTACTTGATGCACATATTTGGTACTTTCTGTAAATTGCACATTTTTAATCTGTAACATTTGTTTTGTACCACTTTGTACTACTTGTACTTCTTGTGAATTGCACATTTTTGTACTACTTGTATTTTTGTAAAATTGATGTGTATTTGTAAAGAGCATGAGATGAGTAGAGTAGGCAATTTCGACATTATAAAATAATAATATTATAATAATAATAATTCAGTTCATGTATAAATAACACCACGCTACATGTTAATATTATAAAGATAGGGTGTGTGTGTGTGTGTGTGTGTGTGTGTGTGTGTGTGTGTGTGTGTGTGTGAACAAACATGTGAACGGAACCATGTTTTGTTTATATGTAGATTACAACAAACTGAGACAAACAGGAGAGGTTTCAAAGCAAAATAATACTTTTAAGTACTTATTTTATTTTTAACATGTGATTTTTAACATATTTTGACTTGTTAATTATTTGTTAGGTTGGTAATTTGACCCGAACATACAGTAATAGGATTCCCCATCGTTGGTAACCAAACCTGCTTTGTATTTTGAATCAGAGTCTTGACTTTTATTATTTAATAAATAATAATACAGCATTTTTAAATCTAATTTTAATATTTTTGTCAAGGTGAAACACACCCTGAACTTTTTTTTACGCTAAAATAATGGCGTTATGGACATTTCCGTTCATCTTTTCCAATAAGACACACACACACACACACACACACACACACACACAGCGGATCACAAAGAGTCGGATGTTGTACACACCTCAGGAAATGTACAATTATACAATGTACATTGTGTTCATGTAAACAAAGCAGCTACTGGAGGTAAATATGGAGGACATATGGACGTCCTTTCCGAATAATAATGTTAATGTCCAAGACATTCCTCCCGGGTGCCACGCCTTAACGCTGCCCACTGCTCCGGGTTTGTGTGTGTGTTCACTTCCCTGTGTCTGTCCGTCCGTCTGTCTTTAAGATCAAGAATAAGGGATTCATCTATCTACTAATTTAATTTGTTAGTCATGTCAGGTTTGCTTTCTTTTTAGACAGTTTGAGTCTAGTTAGGAGTAGTAGTACTATACTGTATTTGACTTGTGATATTTGTAAACCAACAGTTCTGAGCCTCTAAAAATGGACCGTCCACTAACTGCATCGGTGGTCCAAGAATTTGTTAAAAATAAAACACATTTTTTTCCTTTAAAAAAAGACATCCTCTGAATGCAATGTTAAAATTGTTGAGTTAAAATTACTGAGATGAAAACTAATATTTGAGTTTGAAATATCGATTTTTTTAATAGTTATTTGATGTGGGAGAGAGAAAGAGAGAGAAAGAAAGAAAAAAAGAAAGAAAGAAAGAAAGAAAGGAAGAAAGAAAGAAAGAAAGAAAGAAAGAAAGAAAGAAAGAAAGAAAGAAAGAAAGAAAGGAAGAAAGTGTGTGTGTGGAGTGGAGGAGACAGAAAGTAGGAGAGAGATAGAGAGTGAGTGAAAAAAGGAGAGAGATAAAGAAAGAAAAAAAAGACTGAAAGAAAGACAGGTAAAAGACAAAAGGAAGAAGAACGTTTGAAAGAAAAATGGAAAGACAGAAAAAGAAAGAAAAATGGAAAGAAAGATGAAAGTAAAAAAGTAAGAAATATAAAAAAAGAAAGAAAAAGAAAAGAGAGAGAGAGAGAGAGAGAGAGAGAGAGAGAGAGAGAGAGAGAGAGAGAGAGAGAGAGAGCGTGAGACAGTATAGTTTTATAGTGATCAAATAAAACATGGATAATAGAACGGAGAAGTGAACTGGTGCGTTATGGTTCAGCCTGTTCAATGTTTACCTTCCCTACAAAACATGTCTCTTCACCATAAGCCCCGCCCCCCTCCACCAGCCCCGCCCCGGTCCGGTGTGGTCAGACTCAGGCCACTCCTCCCAGAAGCCACATTTTATCCCAGGGTTACTACAGTTTAAAAATCCATAAATACCAACAAAATGACACTCCGTTTGGTCAAAAAGAAAATAATGTGATAGCAAGAGTAAAATATACCCACTGGAAAAAAAGGTAAATAAATAACTGAATACAGTATATAAAATGAAAATAAATAAATAAAGCAAACAAACAAAATAAATAAATGACTAACTACAATAAATCTAAATATAGTACAGAATACAAAAGAAAAAAAATAGTCTGAATATGTAATTGGACAAAATATATTCCAAATAATCCAGAGCAGTTTGAATTTTACGCTCCCAGAATTATTTTAATTCCTTCTTCAAAAAAACCACGTTTCAAAAAACACATTTCGAACACATATGTACACACACATATATACAGCATATAGGACAATTAACATATATTACTAATACACACACATCGTTCGGCTGCGTTGACAGTCTGAGTGTGTGTGTGTCTTTGTTTGTGTCAAAAACAACCCTGTGTTTTTGTTTAATCAATAAAACCCACGAGTGTGAATTTACCTTTCAGGATGGGTTCCTGACATTTACAGTGGGACGAGTCATGAAAACACCGTCTGTATCATTTTATCAGTGGTGTGTGTGTGTGTGTGTGTGTGTGTGTGTTTTATAGTAAAGTGGTAAGACGGTAAAGATATTTTAGGTTATTATTTTTGGGTACTGAGGTTTGGCTAAAGTTAGAATAAAAGGGCGGGGCTATTTTTAAGGGCGGGGTCAGGGAGAATGGGGAGGGAATGTTTTTTTTTTTTTTTTTTTCAAGTCACATGTTTCCATCTATCTTTCGATCTGTCTGTCCTTTTGTCCAAGCATTTATCCGCCTGTCTGTCTGTCCATCCATTTCTCTGGTTATCTATCTATCTCTTTCTCTCTGTCTATATAATTATCCATACATCTCTTTCTCTATCTGTGTCTTTCTATCTATCTGTCTATCTATCCATTTATCTATTTACCAGTCTATCTGTCTATTCATCCAGCCATCCATCTATCTCTTTCTCTCTCTCTGTCTTTCTATCTATTCATCCATCCACGTATCTATCTATCTACCTCTTCTTTCGCTCTGTCTGTCTATCTATTCGTCTGTCCATCCGTCCATCCATACTATCTATCTATCTATCTATCTATCTCTCTGTCTGTCTGTCGGTCTATCTATCTATCTATCTATCTATATGTCTGTCTTCATGTCTTTCTATCTATCTGTTGTGAAAGGTTAATCTATCTTTTTGCCTGTCTGTTTACTTATCCGTCTGTCCATCTATCTGTATTCCCAACCATCTGTCTGTCTCTCTATATATCTGTCTGTCTATCTACCTATCTGTTGGTCAGTCTTGCTATCTCTTATCAGCGAGCGTTAATGGCGGATGTGTATTGCTCTGGTTTGGCAGACAGAGAGACGGATCCTTTTCTCCGAGCCGTTTCACTTCCTTCAGGGAGAGATGAGGAGAGAACAGGGACAGGCTATTGTGTAGGAATACATGAGTCTGTCTAAATATTCAGCCTAATTATGCCCTTTGAGACCAGGAGAGAAGGAGAGAATGAAGGAAGAGGGGGAGGACAGACGGGAGCGGCCCAGACCGAGGCCTTAAGCCAGCAAAGCGGAAGAAACAAAGCCTAGAAGCTTCCACCAGAACACACATTCAGAGATTAACGCCACTTTAATTACCGCGGTGTTTACCCTGTTAACATTCATAGGCTCAACACTCGAGTTTACAGTGACTTACGTGAGGAAATCACGAGTAAAGCATCCAAAGATCAGCAGTTCTAGTTCAACTTTTAATTCATTTTTATGTATATATACATTTATTTTATATGTATTTTTTAACTCTTTATAGATAAGGAAAGAACGGCCACAAACTCGGACAGTGAGGCTAAAGCGCTACCCACTGCTCCGCCCTACTGGACATGTTTGGTTTCCCTCCAATTTGGGGGAAAAAATTATTTATTTGTATAAAAGCTGCATTTATAAAAGCTTAATTTCCCAATTTCATTCAGTCGGCTTTTGAGTCTTTCAAACCCCACTGTTTGAAGTGTCTCTGGATATCGTGATATCGCTTCCGTTTGCTAATATTTTTAGCAGGAAAGAAAATTTCGAACATTTAATGAAAATAAACGACTGCAAACTTGAAGACATGAGACCGACATAACGACTGTGACGGACGACTGACCAATGAAATCCTGAAACTTAGGGAATAACAATAATAGATAGATAGACAGACAGACAGATAGATGGATAGATAGATGGATAGATAGATAGATAGACAAAGACAGACACATAGATAGATAGATAGATAGATAGATAGATAGACAGAGACAGACAGACAGATAGATAGAGACAGACACATAGATAGATTGATAGATAGACAGACAGACAGACGGATAGATAGATAGATAGATAGATAGATAGATAGATAGATAGATAGATAGGTAGATAGATAGAGACAGACAGATAGATAGAGACAGACACATAGATAGATTGATAGACAGACAGACAGACAGACAGACAGATAGATCTAGATAGTCTGATATCATCCTGGTGACGGGTGAAAAAGGTCAAGGATAGTGTGAGTGCTTATGTCTTTTTCTCAGGTGAAAAAAGGAGGAAGTGTTTGCGCAGTAGACCTGACTGCCCGGTGTCGTCTGGACGGGCGTGTTGCCACGGCAAAGAGTCTGCTGAATGTTTTATGAGAAAGGTGAAAAAGAGAAGAAGGGCATGAGACGCAGGACGAAGCAAATATAACAGGGAATCGCCGGAGCAGAAAGTGGAATTGAGCCAAAATTCCCATGTGTGAGCAAAAAGAAAGAGAGGGAGAGAGAGAGAGTGAGAAACTGAAAGTTAGAAAAAGTGAGAGAGAGTTAGACAGAGAAAAAAAGAGAGTGAGAGACTTACAGAAAGAGAGAGGAGATAGTGAGAGAAAGTGAGTTAGATGGAGAGATTAAGAAATAGAAAGAGAGAAAGAGAGAACAGGCTCTTCTTCTATTGAAAAGAAAATGCATACATTTATTAATATTCGTTGTTTTATTTGCAAGTGGTGATTTGTGTCTAGACTGTCTATGTGTCTAACTATATTTTAAAGTTAGCAATAATAAAATAACCGAATAGTTTTAGGGTGGTTTTCCCAGCCGGACGCCCAAATGAAGCGTTAAACATAACGTAGCGTTAAACACCTTACATATTTACGCATGCGCAGGTCTCATGCGACTTCTTTTAATTCGGACACAAAACGTGTTATTTATTTAGTCAGGCTGAAAGTGCACAAATTCCACTGAAGTTGTCAACGATATTTGAGCTTAAGCGGGCGCTATTTTATTCTATTTGGACAGTGAGATTCTTGCCTTGTTTTAAATCCATTTAGCGTCACGTAAATGTGCGCGCAAGTGCGCGACTCTGACATTTTCATGAAGATATACAGCCGCGGAGAGATCGCGCACAACCCAAACACGCCATTATAATTGTTTACAGCCGCCAGACTGCGTGTTTGGACTAAGGGCGGCTTGTAAACCGAGGTGAATTCGCGCAAGACATACAAACCGTCAGCGGCGCAAACATTTACTCTAAAACTCCCACTGGGACGATTGATTAAATTAGCGCCAGGTCCCGCCCCCGAGCGCGCGCGATTGGTCGGCTGTGAGGAGCGGGCGTGGCGTCGATGCCTTTGTATAAAAACACAGGCGCTTCACCGTCTGACAGCCAAAACAAAACGAGCCATAACACGAGAGCGACGCTTTTATTCACCGCGAATTAGCATTTATTTGACAAAAAAAAAACCCCGTACAACTCGCGATTCGCGCTGCTCACATGCAAGGCATCTACCCACGAGGATGGAGGCGCGCGTGCACGCACACTGGCTGCTGCTGCTGCTGATGCTGCGGAGCGCGGCGCGTGCCCGCGAGCCGAGCTGCCAGGAGATCACGGTGCCACTGTGCAGGGGCATCGGCTACAACCACACCTACATGCCCAACCAGTTCCACCACGACTCGCAGGAGGAGGCGGGCCTGGAGGCGCACCAGTTCTGGCCGCTGGTGGAGATCCGCTGCTCGGCGGACCTGCGCTTCTTCCTCTGCAGCCTGTACACGCCCATCTGCCTGGAGGACTACAACAAGCCGCTGCCGCCCTGCCGGAGCGTGTGCGAGCGCGCGCGGGCCGGCTGCGCGCCGCTCATGAGGCAGTACGGCTTCCCGTGGCCGGAGCGGATGCGCTGCGACCTGCTGCCGGTCCAGGGCGACCCGGACACCCTGTGCATGGACTACAACCGGACGGATGCTACGGTGCCGCCGCCGCCGCCGCCGCCGGATGCTGCGAGGCCGACCAGCCGTCAAACTGCCAGCGGGTCGCCGGAGTGTGTGTGTCGGGCGCCCCTAGTGGCCATCAGCGACAAACACCCGCTCCACAACCGGGTGAGGACCGGGCACGTGGCGAACTGCGCGGTGCCCTGCCACAGCCCCTTCCTGTCCGCGGAGCAGCGCACGTTCGCGTCGCTGTGGATCGGCGTCTGGTCGGTGCTGTGCTTCTTGTCCACGTCGGCCACCGTCGCCACCTTCCTGCTGGACAGGGCGCGCTTCCGCTACCCCGAGCGGCCCATCGTCTTCCTCTCCGCCTGCTACATGCTGGTGTCCGTGGGCTACGTCATCAGACTAGTGGCGGGTCACGAGCGGGTGGCGTGCGAGCAGGCGCACGTGCGCTACGCCACCCGCGGCCCCGCCCTCTGCACGCTGGTCTTCCTCCTCGTCTACTTCTTCGGCATGGCGAGCGCCCTCTGGTGGCTGGTGCTCACCTTCACCTGGTTCCTGGCCGCCGGGCTGAAGTGGGGCAACGAGGCCATCGCCCGCTTCTCGCCCTACTTCCACCTGGCCGCCTGGCTGGTGCCCGGCGTCCAATCAGCCGCGGTGCTGGCGCTCAGCTCGGTGGACGGCGACCCGGTGGCGGGCATCTGCTACGTGGGCAACCAGGACCTGGACAACCTGCGCTGGTTCGTGCTGGCGCCCCTAGTGGTGTACCTGGTGATGGGCACGGTGTTCCTCTTCGCCGGCCTGGTGTCGATGTTCCGCATCCGGAGCGTGATCAAGCAGGGCGGAACGCAGACCGACAAGCTGGAGCGGCTGATGATCCGCATCGGAGCCTTCGCGGCGCTGCACACGCTGGTTGCCATGGTGACCGTCTCCTGCTACTTCTACGAGCAGCACAACCGCGAGGCGTGGGAGCTCGCGCATGCGTGTCAGGCCGAGCGGAGCCGCGCCGCGCCGGACTACGCCGTGTTCATGCTGAAGTACTTCATGTGCCTTTTGATCGGCGTCACTTCCGGCGCGTGGACGTGGTCGGGGAAAACCGTGGAGTCGTGGCGGGGTTTGTGCGCGCGATGCTGCTGCGGCGGCGGGAAAGGCGCCGGCGGCTCCGTGTACAGTGACGTCAGCACGAGACTCACCTGGAGGTCAGGTACCGGAAGTTCGGTCCTCTGCCCCCCGAAACAAACGCCGCTGTCGCGGCTTTGACGCACCAAAGATGCGGACGCTCTCCACAAAGACCGTTATGTTCAGGGAATTATTAATATAATTGTTAATTTACGCCTATTGTACATCGGAATGACCAAAGTCGTGTTACTAATGTGCCTTGAGACGTCACACGGGTTGCTATATATTTTTTACCGTATGTATTTATAAAGATGTAAATGTTAAAAAGCAAGCGTTTTTATACAGTCTTTTTTGCAGGAAACTGTTTGTCAATAAAAACTGTGAAAAACAGCAGGTAATGAATTCGTGTATATACTTGTTTTTACAGTTTAATAGTATAAAAGTTAAATGATCTGCTTGATTCGCTTCGATTTGAAACACACTTTAAAATCAGGTCAGAATGGAATATTGAGTAAAGCAATGTTTTTTATTTTATTTTGCACGCTTTAGTGCGCATTTTGAATTGAGCTGCTCTATTTCGGACAATTTATTGCATCATAAATTTTAGTGAGGAAAAATAAGAAAGCATCATGTCTCCTTTTAATAGCTTGTTTTATTTTTTATAATTATAATAAAAATATAGCATTACATATATGATCTTATACAGTATAGTAAAGCACATTATATATCTTATGCTACAAGCTTAAAATTATCCTGAACCACATTTTCTGAACCACTTTTTCCATTTTTGCGTTGTCTTGCGGTTTTATGTACACTGTATATATTATTTAATTTTTATTTTTTACAGTTTGAGAAAACCTTTTAAAAATGAAGATTTGAGACAGTTAAATCTACGAGGAGCGTTTAGGAAAAGCGCAAGTTAACCGTTACCGCCCCCCTCTGGACGCACTCGGTAATTACAACACAATGACAACCACACTTTAAAACTAAAGCAGCATTGCACGTCTGTTTGAATTCCAAATTCGCAATTGTTCCGGTAATTTTAGACGACGAATTTAGAATATAAAAATAATTTTCCTTTTAATAATTTATGCACGTTTTTATTTAATATAAAAACGACCAGCAGGTGTCGCTTTATTCCGCGAGAGAAAAGATGCGATCAGGCGTTGGACCTTTCTGTCTTGATTAATGGATAAATCTTCTTTCAGTGAAACTAATTTATTTCAGTGCATTAAACATAATTTGTGATGGTTTTAGCTTTTAATATGAGCTATTTCTAACACCAATTGATTAATTAAAAGTCAGGTTACTAGCAGGTGTTTCTACAAAATAGATAAGCGACAAGACTTTTTATTGGTCAAAGTTGGATTATCAGATGGATTCGACCATAGTTTTGAACAAAAAGTCCAACAAAAATCGCTGTAGTTGACATGGTGTACGGAGGCGCTGTCGAGCACATACATATTCTCGAAAATATTCCCACAAATGTTTCACAAATTTGTATTTATCCGTCTATCTAAAACGTTCCAACGATTTAACAAGTGAACGACCCTATAAATCTGCTTAGCGTCATTGTTTTACTCCAATTAATACTACAGAGAAATGCTAAAGTCACCCGTGCATCACATATGTATAATTATGCGCAAAAGAGAGAAAAAAAAAAACTGGACCACACCTCTGAGCAAATCCATCATTTTATTAAGGTGTTTTTTTTTGTCGTTGTACTCATAACAGTAAGAGTCGACTTCTAACAATAATAAATGCGTAAAACAAGTGGCGGCACGATATCTTACAGCAACTAGAAGCAGAAGGGGGGCGTTAAGCGTCCGAGCAGGTGCTTTCAGCAGGCAGGACCACCCTTGTGTTGAAGCGACGGGACAGTGATGCTTTGGTTTAGTAGCTCTTGTGCAGCAACCTCCACTGAGAATGGACTACATTCGTTTCCTGTTGGGATCAGGCGGTCGGCGTCCTGGTCCTGCCGAAGGCACGAAAGCGAGTAAAGGAGCGACTCTTCTGCTGCGTGTGAGTGGGTCATCTACAGGCCCGTTAGGAGACATTTACTGGGTTAAACTGTCACTCATGCACCTATTTGCCGCAAAAGCTGTTAAGCCTATTCACTCTAAACCTTAAATTACCCTAAGAAAGACGTCTCATCGTTATAGAATCTTTTTATTATTCAAAATAAGATCTCCATATTATACAGGTTCCTCGTCTTTTTCTATATTTTTGACTATGTACAGAAGTGCAAAAAGTCAACCTTCGTCCCTTCACGCGTATGGCTCTCGCTGGTTCGCCGCTCCAGGCCCGACCCTGTGACCTTTCCCTCGCTGTGTTTTTTGGCCTGACGTCGCGGGATTTTTTTAGACGCTTTTTTAAACTCTGAATACAGTAGAAACTCCACGTGGGTTAAAACACCAGTCGTTTTTTTTTTTTTTAGCGCAGCTATGCTGCTTTCTTTCAGTCATTCCCGCAGTTTTTATTTCATTTTAAGACGAGATTGAGGATTTTCGTTCAACAAATCGCAACAACGTAACCCTGGCGGAAGTTTCCCACATTCGAAGAAATGAGTACGCGACTAGACATCAACTGAACATGGTGGAAAGCAAAGAACGTCATCCTACATTCTAGACAAAATCCTCACAGACAAAAAAACGAAGATATACGCAGGAAAAGAACGAAAAAATAGTCGTTACGTGTGACGATTAATAAACAAGTTATAAAATCACCAGCTTGCGAGACTTGAACGTCGAACTATAAGGCTTGAAGTGAGGAAAATGGCAACGGCGTATTAACATTTCGGAAAGTCCAGACTCGCGCGAAGGATGAAAGTCGCACTTCGCGAATCTGGCGGAGTCGAGGCCTCGTGACGATAAAAACAACCAATGCACTTTTCTCAACCTGCGTAGCTGTTAAAACAATTAAATAACAATAATAACAACATCAATAAAAAGACTTTGGCACAACTTAAAATGTCAAAACAACTCGCGTGTAATAAACTCTCCTGTTTCGCTAATTCTTCGCAGAGGTGGCGACGGCCGACCAATCAAATTCAACGCAAACGAATAAAACCCAAAAACAACCCGCCTGTACCTAAACCCCGCCCCACATATATCTGCACGCGCTTTAGAGTCCAAGAGCGCCAAGACTGACCATCCGTGACCTTCCTCCATCGTCCACCAAGGCAATTGTTAAGAATCAAGGCAACCCTGTTCTCGAAAGAGTCGAAAAGGCTTCATAGTTCTACGAACGGATGGATCGACGACTACAAATGGCACATTGCAATAAAAAAAAGAAAAGAAAACACACACTCGTGAAATTATGTATAAAAAAAACAAGCGCCGTAAAAAACAAAAAACAAAAACATCTTGGTAAACATAATAACACTGTCGATATAACACTCGCTCGCGACTCCGTTCTGCTTTTTCGTTTGAACCCAAACATTCATCCGTCGACTCTGCAGTGACAATCTAGTTTGACTAGAACGGAAAAAAAAAAAAGAGCAACGAGGCGCGATGTGCGAATTCTCCCGCGGTTTTGTGTCGCCTGACAAGGTGTAAACCATCAGAGAAATTACGAAACCAAAATTGATGATTAAATAATAATAATAATAATAATTAAAAAAAGGGTTTTTTGGTCTACGAACATGCCTGACTGCATTCGGTCTTCAACCAATTCGAATTTGAGTTGGGGACAAAATGAAAGGAGCTCGGCACAAAGTGAAAATAAAACGCGATTTTTGCGTTGGGAAAATACAAAGCGACGCCAAACTGTCATCCGCATCGCAACTCGTCTGTCGCGGGGTCTTCATCCTGTGATCTGAGGAGGACAAAGAAGAATATATTAGTGACACAAATAATATTATATTTAATTATTACTAGTAATAATAACTAGTAATAATAACATAGTAATAATACACAGTGGTACCTCGCTTTACAAAATTAATTTGCGTCAACAGCAGTTTTGTAAAATGGAAATTTTGTAAAACGAGCCGCATTTTGCATGTAAATCCGATGATCAGTATAGATTTAAAAAAAATGTTTTTATAATAAAATAAAATATCGTAATAACTGTAATAAAAAAAACACCTTACATCCGTAACCGTGCTACTTCTGTAAAAGTGGGTTTTTGGTTTAGTGATATGTTTGAAGAATAAAACAAACTGTTTATACGTCTGGCCTCTTGCACGTTTTACTCAAAACTATATTATATATATATATATATATATATATATATATATATACTGTATATATATATAAACGTTATATCAGATATTAATCAAAAAATATTTTTACAATACTATAAAGTATTTTTTTCACTTTGAAACTTCCCCTTCTTGACTTACTTATCATATAAAAAAATATAACGATTTAGTTACACCACGCTACATGTTTATGTTACAAAACTACTGTTCGGGTCTAATTAACTCATGTTAAAAGTTAAAAGAAAAACTTTTTTAAACATAAAAATACAGAAAAAAAGTATTTAGCACTTTGACAAAACTCCTACTTGTCTTAGTTAGTGTAATCTACATGTAAACATTAAGTTTACATATTTGTAACGCACGCTACATGTTTGTATTACAAAGTTAACATTCTTGTCGTTACAACATTTAGCCTAGTGGTCATAGTCATTATCTTAACACCAACGAACAATGAATAAAATGCAACAGTCTTCTATTTTTATATTTTGTATAAAAATATATATTTTGTATATTTATATAATGTGCTTTGAGACAGTTGTAACTGTGAAAAGCGCTTTACAAATGCACTGAACTTAGTGTATAGTGGAACAATTTCATAAAAAGAGACATAAAAAAAAAGATATATTTTCTCGACAGCGCCCTTTGTAAAAGGAAATAATTGTTAACTGAGTCATTCGTAAGTGGAGGTACCACTGTGATTCATGTTTATTATTTTTGGTTATACAATTAACTCCAGCCATTGTTTTATGCTAAGATTACTGTGTGTGTGTGTGTGTGTGTGTGTGTGTGTGTGTGTGTGTGTGTGTGTGACTCACTGTTATGGATCCGATCTACATCTGCGTCAGGTACTTGTGACTAGTCAGATGATCCGCAGATATTATTGGAATCTGAAAAACAAATTCCATCATAAGTCGATTATGTTATTTTTTTAAAAAGCACAAAAAAACATCTCTTCCACATGGCTTGAAAACACTGCTTCACCATTATTATTCACCCCTCATAAAAAAGACACTCCCCCAAAACTATACAATATCTATGCGTTCCAAATAAGAAATAAAATGACATAATATAATGAAATCAATATAACGATCCAAAATAGGCTTATTATTATCAAATGCGTCGCAATGTGATTTAATTCAAAAAGTTTTCATTTTAAAATGTAGTATTTCAAAATGTCGTTCTATTCCAAAAGTATTCTGTTGTCTCATAATGTTGTTTGCCCCACTTCCATATTTTATTTCATAATGCAGATTTACGTCAAAATGGCAATTTTGCAACTGGCTACTTACTGAAGTAAAAAAAAATCATTATCAATTAAAATATTTTTTTAAATAGTACAAAATGTAATAAAAAGGCTTTAATATAATTTAATAAAAAGGCACGTTACAATAATACTAGGTTTAATCTGGATCGTTTTATTTCTTAACTTTTTTTTGTGAAAAAAAAAAAGCCTCACTATTTCAGACGTGCGAATTTAAAAACACGATACGATCATTTCGAAAATTACAATAATTTTGATAATTACGATAATTTCGCCGCACAACCCGGCAAAATGAACAACTGGAAATAACGCTGTAATTTAAAGCTGCGATAATTATAGATATACATACAGAAAAGCACGGTGAGGTTTGAACATATGTAAACTCTGTTCAGCAGAAGAAAGTAAACTACGGATTTACTCAAGTACAAAAGACACGGACAGTAAAATAAATCAGAAGCAAGAAACGTACCAATTGCATGTATTCGTTGGTAGTCAGCTTTGATAGAGAAGAGTCCTCGAAATAAAAAAAGGACACAAAAAGCAGTATTAAAATGCCATTATTGTTATCCACAATCAATCATTATTGTTATCCACAGCACAGAATAAAAACACTACAGTAAAGGCCATCGTTATTAAACTTGAAGTAAACGCCTCTTTGTTTCTCACGCCAAACTTCGTTTTAGCTTTGTGCGACAAAAAACATAATCCTGTGTCGACGAGGAGAAAATCTGTCGCTTTAAACGGACAGATATGAGTGTGTGTGTGTGTGTGTGTGAGAGAGAGAGAGGAAAACGGGAGGAAAAAGCCATAAAAGAGCAAACCTGATTGGCTGACGCGGATGCGAAGGGAACACTGGTGGCAGACGTGGTTGCCGCGGACACGGCGGCCGGGGAAGCGCCGTGCATCATGGGAACTTTCAGAGGGAGAGTGGAATAAGCACACGCACACACACACGGAGTGTACAAACACGATGAGCGAGTGAACACACACACACACACACACACACACACACAAGAAGCATCTGAGGTGACATCAGCGAGAGCCGCTTCTCTACACACCAGAGCCAAAGTCAGAAAAGCACAGTCACCGCAAACTTGTGCAACGCTTTTAAGCTTTTAGCCTTTTCATCATGGTGAAAAATGACAAATCTCTCTTCGAGGAACGGAGAAACAATTTCAACATATATGCATACATAACAAACATTCGTCATACATATGACGTTGCAGTTATAATATTTATGTGTGTGTATAAACAACTATAAATAACATATATTTATATATATATATAGACACACACACACACTATATACAAAGATGCATATTTATCTACTATATATGGTACAATACTTTAAATTAAAAGCCAAAATTGTCTCTTATTTTTATATTAAATTTATATGCACATGTCTGTGTGTTTAAACAATTTAGTATTTAATTTGTAATAAATGTGTTAATTAATATACGTATGTATATATATATATATATATATATATATATATATATATATATATATATATATATATATATATATATATATATATATATATATATATATATATATATATATATATATATATTCGTATATATAACTACGAATAAACAAGTAATTAAATAAAATTTGAGAGCATTTAGAGGTGTTTACAATAGTAATTATACGTATAGAGAGAGAGAGAGAGAGAGAGAGAGAGAGAGAGAGGGAGAGAGAGAGAGAGAGGGAGAGAGAGGGAGAGATACTTCTTAAAGAGTATAATACATACAATTAAAAGCTTTTCTTTTTTTTTTTCCTTTTTAAATTGCCCGTTATTTTTACATTATATGTATGTGTACGTGTGTGTGTGTGTGTGTGTGCTTAAAGACTACTATTTAATTTTTAATTAATGTGTTGAAATATATATAACATAAACATATACTGGTAAATACAATATAGTGTGTATATATATACGTATATATTATACCACACACACACACACACACACATGTATATGTATATTATTAAAAAATGTAAATATCATAATGTACAAGTATACAGTATTATTAAAAATGTAAATAGTTATGTCTTAACATTATTTATATAGCATTTATTTATTTGAATTACAACACGTTGTTTTACAAAGACTGATCCGGTTAGTTAAAGACAACATGGAGGTGAAACTGCACTCATTTAACTCGAGTGGTGCTCTTTTCCGCTCACGCTGAATCTCATTGGTCGGATTGTTCCATGTTGAATTTAACAGCAAACGCCAGACGTGTGAGTGTACGTGTGGCGCTGAAGCCGGCGTGCGAGTCGAGAGAGAAACGATGGGGAGGAAGTCCGGGAACCTACCCACGCTCGCCGCAGGAGTCATGCACAATATTGAGCCTGCCCATCATGCATTGCAACAGGAAGTGGATTGGAAAGGGAGAAGAATCACGACAGCCCATGGCAAGGTTGGTTAGATTGAAGAAATCATAAATAAAGGGAGTCAATATCATCACAGAGACACAGCATGAAGTCCACAAGAGACCGATTAGTCCGACAAAACCCGGGTTCGGGAGGGAGACGTGCGCTGCCGAGACGGAGGGACGTCACAGAGATGCCAGTGCGCAAATTAATATAAAGATATAGTTATAATTGTTAGATATTTATAAGAAAGTGCATGTGGAACAGATCTGATCAGTCTGTCGGTCTCTAAAGTAATAATAATAATAATAATAATAATAATAATAATAATAATAATAATACATTTCTCCTAAAATAAGCCCCGGTTCAGAACTATTTCTGGGTTGAGATCGCTTCATAATAATGCAACTTTTTAAAAATATGTTTATTTTAGCATAAGTTGTTTTGTGTAAAAAAAAAAGAAAACTGGGAAGATAAACGGTTCTTGATCGCGAGTAAAGCCGATAAATAAATAAATAAACAATTTTTTGAATGTCAGTTCGCTCACATTCATTTTTATATTTTAAAATTGAAACATAAATCCAACAAATTAATAGGTTAACTCTAGGTTAACTAGTTGACACTATAACGTTTTTAATTTCACATTAGTGTCGTTAAATTATTTCTAATTTTTCAGTGCATTTGAAAATAACATGAGGATAAAAATAAAGTTTAGCTGACAGTTTAGCTACAGAACTTACTAAATACAACAAATTAACCTAACAAATTAATGAATTTACAAATAACTTACTAAACTAAAAATAAACAATTAATTACATTTAAATTAATATTAATTAATACATAATTATATTAGCAACAGTGACAGTTTATGATTACTGATATTTTTTTTCTTTTATAGCTTTTATTAAATAAACCATTTGTTTTTTAAATAAAGTCGGTAAAACCACGGAAGTCTCTTTTTTGTCAAAAAATATTTTTATTCTTTTACGTTATGTGTACCAAACGCCAGCGTGTTAGTCTGAAGTGTGTCTAAAGAGTTAAAACCTCATTTAAAAATTAAAAATCATTTCACTTTTATTTCTAGACTCCAGTCTGATTGATAAATATTCTAACCTAAATGTATTAGAAGTGTCCAGGAGGCTGCGTAAGGACTGCGGTGAAACTGCTTTCTTTTGGTGACCACTAGATGGCAATAGTGATGCAAATTCAAGTTAGAATCGTCATTTTGCATAACTGAATTATTTCGTTGCACTTGATGTTTCATGAATCAGTGTCCTGCTGCTGTGATGTCATCCCTGCTGGTTCACCATTGGCTACATTTAAAAGGTTAAAGGTTAAATGTCACGTAAACCTACGTATTCTGAGCCGCCATGGAGCTATTTACCTCGGAAGAGTTGTAGGAAGTTGCAGGTTCCAATCTTGTATGTGCTCAAATTTCTCAGTTTTTTAAATAACAATAAGTAATAAGTAATTTAAAATAATAAAACCCATTAAAAGTATTATTATTTATAAATTATGATTGTAGTCCGTAGTTCCCAACAGTTAAACGTCACCTAAGCATGACTATAGTTTATAATAGTTTAGTTTAAAAGTCCTTTAAAAACCGGCAAATTCCACCAGCAATCCCTGTGAAATCCCTCACGTCAACACACACGTAAAAACAAAAAAACTAGTACGCAAAAAAAAAAAAAAAAAAAAAAACGCATTCTCACAATTTCTACGA
>MU204267.1:108447-159642 GCA_017309775.1 Paedocypris sp. Pulau Singkep
CAGCGTCACAGGTGAGTGGATGGATTCTGGATGGATTATAGGTGTGTGCAGACTGATGGGTGGATATATGGATGGACAGACAGATATATGGATGGATTGGTGGATGAACAAGTGGAAGGACAGACAGATAAATGGATGGATGATGGGAGGATGAATCGAAGAATGAATGAGTGAACAGATGGATTGGCAGACAGATATATGGTGGATGGATGGGTGAATGAATGGATCAAAGGATGGGTGGGTGGATGGATAGATAGACCGATTTATGAAAAGATGGGTGGATGAGTAGATAAATGGGTGGATGGAATGATGGATTATGGGAGGATGAATTCAAGGACGAATGGATGGATTCATGGGCGGACAGACATATTTATGGTTGGATGGATGGATGGGTGGATAGGTGGATGAATAGATGGATAGATATACAGATATATGAATGGATGGATAGATGGACGGACAAATCTATGGATGGATGATGGAAAGACAGACATATATACGTATACGTATATATGAATAGATGGAAGGTTGGGTGGGTGGCTGGGTGGATGAATTAATGGATGGATGGTAGATAAATGAATGGATGGACAGATGAACACATGGATGGACTGACAGATATTGCTGCATGAGTGGATGGATGGGTAAAAAAAATAAAGGACAGATAGATATATGGATAGATGGATGGACAAATATATGGATAGATGGATGGATGGATGGAAAGACAGACAGATATATGAATGAATGGAAGGTTGGGTGGGAGGATGAATACATGGATGGACAAACAGATATTGATGCATGGGTGGATGGATGGATGGATAGACAAACAAGACAGTATGGATGGATGGATAAATGGATGAAAAATGTGATGGATAGATGGATGGACAGACAGATAAACGGATGAACAGATAGAGAAATGAATGTGTGTAGATGGGTGTGTGGATAGATGGATGGCCAGACAGATATATAGATGGATGGATGAAAAATGGACCCTAAAATAGACATAAACCTCATAAACATTGAGTGCGAAAAAATGTAAAAAAAAAATCATAATAACGAGAGGAGAAACGATAGAAGAATAACGAGAGGGAAGTGTCTGAGTGAGATCCAGTACGGCTGTTTGAAGGGTCGTCCAGAGCGGATGTTTTTAGCCCGACCCGGTGGAGACGCGTTAGCCTGGATCAGTCCGTCAAGCTGTTGTTGACATCTCTGAATCCTCCGGCGGCAAACTGCGGTGACACTGCAAATACGAGCGCGAACTGAGGCGAGAGAGATAATCCGAGTCATCTGAGACCACCACGACTGAGGGAAACCTCACTTCTGTATCGGACCAATTTAACAATGGCCGCTTTTGTGCACATTTCTACTCCGACTTACGAAATTAACCCGAGAGCCGTTTCGAAATGAACCTGAATCGTTTCAAAATGAACCTGAACCGTTTAGAAATGAACCAGAAAGCCGTGTCGAAATTTACCCGAGAGCCGTTTCGAAAATTTACCCGAGAGCTGTTTCGAAATTTACCCGAGAGCCGTTTCGAAATTAACCCGAAAGCCGTTTCGAAATTTACCCGAGAGCCGTTTCGGCAATAACTCACAAATTAGATTTTTATATAAGTGTATAAACACTTTAATACAGTGTGACACATTTGTTTCATTACAACTTTCAAAGACGGCACGGAGACATTGCTAATTGAACACAGAAAGCTGCGTAACAGACTGAATAAATCGACCTCCTGCACTGTGCCTTTAAGAGAAGAGCGGCTGTTTTGGTTTTAAAGAGACGCGCGCGAGAAAATTCAGCTTGTTTTGTTTGGATCAAAGTCTGTTTTCGTTTGTAAATCGTGGTTTCAGGTGCACGAGAAAGAAAGCGTGAGAACGTTTCTAAAAACGATTTTGTAAAAAATTTTTTGCCAATTATGTTATTACGCTATACTAAAATGTAATGCCCCCCCCCCCAAATACTGTGATAAAATACGATACTGTCTGTACAGTAGAAAATACCGTTATATGAATTTTACATGTAATCCATCGAATCTGTGCCATGACATTGTAAATTTAGACAAACATGTTTTATAAACGAAAAAAAAAAAACATCGCCATTCTGGGAGAAGACAAGCTTATTGTATATTTTGGAAGCAATAATTTTTAAAATGTTTTGTTTTGTTTGAAGATTAAATAACTATTTCATACATGTCTGGACTTTCTCATCTCCATGCATGCTAGCGGTAAGAAAAATGCGCTCTCCTTTCGTATAGCGAAAATAATTTCAAAAGCATTTTGTCACTCGGGATTGTCATTATCTGGGACATTTGTAAGTTGGGATACCACTCTATTTAAAAAAAACTGTGTTAAAGACTCAAGTAAATCTATGGAGGATATTATGGAGGCCAAGATGAGTTCAGAAAAAGCCACAGATAATATTTTAAAATCTTCCCAGGAGCAAAAAAGATCAAGCTAAAGATGAACAAATGGCAAATGAGTCTGAGTGAAAACTACTTCAATTGGAATCATTACTGACCAAGTTTAGGGCTGAAACAAACGATTATTTTGATAATCAATTAATCTATCGATTATTCGATTAGTCATCAATTATTCCAATGATTAATGTAAGTTTTGAACGATTATTCAGCTATTTCAGCAATGATAAAACGACGAGTTTTATTAATTAATTATTGTAATAAATAGCAACAAATGTATCACAATTAATAATGTCCACGTCTTGCAGTAAACAATTTTGCATCTCTCTTACTACAGTAGCACAATAACTGCCAATTTAAAAAAAGAAGAGTTTGGTTTAAAATTTTGGACTTAAGAATCTAAAAATGTACCCGAAATATTAGTAAAGCCTGCTGGAGTTTATATATTTTTGACAAGTAGTTGGAAAAATACAGTTTGTTTAATGAACATGTGACATTTTTGGTATAATTATATATTTAGTATCCAATTATAACTATATAATTACTATATATATATATATATGTATGTAATAATTATGTACTTCATAATTCCCAATTCTATAATTTGTATAAGAATGGTATATGTATTCACAACTAAACATCTATTTTTTTTTATTCAAAAACGTTTTGTACGCAACAAAAAGCACAAACCAAACTGATGAAAAACGTGAAATGCAATCTGTTGACGCTCATTGGAGTCTTCACAAGAGCAAATGTCTGTTTGCGTCTCAAACTGAGCTGGACGTTGAGAGCGAGCGAGTGTCCGTTTAGACATCAACTGAAATTTCCCCGGGCGGTTTGGACTTCCTGAGGACGGCAGTGGAATAAAAGCTCATTTGCCTACATCCAGTCCGCTGCTTTGCATGAAATGGAAATGAAAAGCTCTGTTCGCTAAACGTGTGTGTGTGTGTGTGTGTGTGTGCACGGCCGTGTTTTAGAGGTCTGGTCATGTGATACCTGTTCTAATTATACCATGTGAAAGGAGGACATCCACATCGACTGTCACTAGGTCGCCAGCTTCTGCAAAAAGGGCCTTTCAAACGGCGAATTAAAGACTGTAATGTACTGTACGTGTCTTTCGCTCTAGACGTTTAGACGTGGAACGAATGTCTCTCTGGTTGCGCATCTAACAGAAATGCACGTTTGGATTTATTCGATCTTGAGTCGTTTTCGAGATTTACTAGAAATTGATATTTTTGGGTTGTATGACCTTGTTTTCAACTGTAAATGATTTATGAACTGTAACTGAACATTATTGTTTAATGTTTTTTTATAAGTTTCCAAAGTGCAATAACATGAAATCATTTGCTTTGCTTGACAAAGATGTTTTGCATTTTTAACCATTTCTGTCTCTAAATGCTTAACGAAAAGGTCCATGAACTTGATGTTTAAAATAATAGAACATAGCACAATAAGGAAAGTAAGACTGTCGAAATTGTTTAAACTATAAATTAAATAAATAAGAAAATTCATTTTATAAAATGTAATCTAAAAGAGAGAATGAGAAACAGAGACATACAGAGAGAGAGAGAGAGAGAGAGAGAGTGAAAATAGACAGACAGACAGAGATTGAGAGAGAGAGAGACAGACAGGCAGACAGAGGGAGCGAAAGAACGAAACATAGAGAGAAGAGAAAAAAAGAAAGGTGGGGAAGAACGAGACAGACAGACTGGCAGAGAGAGAGAGAACAAGAAATAGAAAGAGAGATTAAGAGAGAGACAGAGAGAGCGAGAGAACGAGACAGAGATAAAAAGAGAGAGACACAAACAGACTCACAGAGAGAGAGAGAGGGAAAGAGAAAATGAGACAGAGCGAGATAGAGAGACAAAGAGAGAGATAGAAAAAGAAAAAAATTAGAACTTTTATTTACAATTACGTTTTTTTTTTGGTCTAAATTGCTCTTCTTTAAATTAACCATTATTTTATTTTATGCTCAACGTCATTGTATGATTGGTCAATATCTTGACCATACGCACAAAAATAATGTAAAAAAAAGCATAAACTGTAGTATTAATTATACGCGGAAGTATAAACACCGCCGTGAGCGAATAAAAAATTGCCGATTTTGCCGATTCGTTCCCCAGCCCGACTGAGCGGTAGGTTAACCAGCGGTCAAGGATCATCCGCTAACAGAAAACACGATTAGCCATTGTACTTGACCCGTTCTGACCCGCCACGTCCATCTTTCGTTTTCTTTCCCTTCCCGCCAGAAAAGCCTCCGCGAGCCACATGGCTGGTCTGTTTCTCATTATCGCCACGGAAACTGGCCAGCGACTCCACATCCCTCACCCACGTCGCCCGCGCTCACAAGACACTTCTCCATGATCTTCTCCTCCGCTCCGAGCGAAAGTGTAAAACTACACCCGACGCATGGTCAACCCTTCTTTTCTTTATAAATAGGACATTTATATGAGAAGGAATAACAGATCTATCGTTCTGTCAGATGGGGGGATGATATATAAAGAGCCGTGTGTGTGTGTGTGCGTGTGGACTTTAGCTCGTTGAAGTCCGCGTCAATAACCTCACAGTGTGTCCAGCCCACACACACACACACACACACACACACACACACACACACACACTAGTGATGTGTCGTTGCAAAATGAACAAATCTTTTCTATGACTCAGAAAGAACGATTCTCCTCAATGAACGATTCTCCTCAATGAACGATTCGTGAACGATATTAACGAGCAGCATTACTCCATTTCGCTGTGATTTGTTCAAACTAGTGATGTGTCGACTCATTATGCGAAAAAAAAAAAACTCTATTCTATCATTTTTCCTACTTCGCGCATTTACGCCCGGTCCCGCCTATAAATCTGTCCTACCGGAGTTAGAAAATGTTGCAGTAACTTAACAATAGTCTGACATATTTGGGCGGAGTGTAAACATTGACTTGTGCACTGTTTATGATCAAACGACGGGTAGGAAAGAAAGATAGAACACCGGAACTTCAGTCTGATAAGGCATTTTTCGAAGTAGGATAAAATGATAGGTAGGAAAAAGTGATTCATTTATTCAGCATCAACATGCGCATGCATCAGTGCACGAGTCGATAGAGTAACTCTAACAAAATATGTCTGTATGGTGTTACGCGTAAGTTAAGACAAACATATCAAACTCCGGTAGAACATATTTGTTGGCGGGATGGGAGAAAATGATAGAACAGCTGTTCAGACGCTCCTTAATTCCATAAAACTGATCAAACTTTTTATACATTCTTGGAGGCAAAGATAACGTGATAAATCGCATCATAGTGGAATAAATGATTCCAAACGCATGATTTCAAACGAGCCGGACTTCTCGTAACTAACACACGCATGTGACATTCGTGAAAAATTTGTTCAAAATGAACAAATCTTTTGAACGATATTATTACTCCATTTTGTTCGGGATTTGCTCACATGAATAAATTGTTCATTCATTCTATCCTATATCATATTTATTTATTTTATTTATATTTTAAATAATTAATTTTATTTTATTTTTATATATATATATATATATATATATATATATATTGTTTTAGAGCTCTTTACTGTTCGATAATTAAAGACCCGAATCAGTTAAAAGAAGTTTTACAGCGCCAACTTCTGTAAATAAACGAACGACTCTAAATGAATTGTTCACTTTACTGTTCGAGAACTAAAGATCCGGATCAGTTAAAAGAAGTTTTACAGCGCCAACTTCTGTAAATAAACGAACGACTCTAAATGAATTGTTCACTTTACTGTTCGAGAACTAAAGATCCGAATCAGTAAAAATAACTGCTGAAATTGAGCAAATGACTCAAAATGAATCGTTCACTTTACTGCTCAAAGTAAATTCAAAGATTCAAAGATCCGAATCAGTTAAAAGAATCAAACAGTGCTCTTCTGTCCACACATCTGCAGGGAAACGATTGCGTGTGCTCTTCACCTCTCACCGCTCTTCACTCGCTCTAGATCCTCGATATGAGGCTGGAATCGCTTGATGCGAGACACATGGTCCAGTTTCATCTTTTTAAAATGAGAAGCAGTTGTTTGCTGCAGACGGGCAGCGCGATAAGCTAAAGCAAATACAATACAAATACAAATGTAATTACGGTGGTACGTGTGTGTTACAGATCACACACACACACACACACACACACACACACACACACACACACAAACAAAATTATCGCTGTAGTTACGATCCATCTTCTCATGAAAAACACATTTCTGCAGTAGAACTGGCTAACCAAGTCCACACACAAACAGTGTGTGTGTGTGTGTGTGTGTGTGTGTGTGTTTGCTTTCTCTTGCCATGTAAAAATAGATGGAAAATTACAAAGTGGCTTTACAAAAGTACTTGCTCTTTCTTGCTCTCTCTCTCTCTCTCTCTCTCTCTCAAACTCTCTCTTCGCACATTTTTTGTACATTTTTTATTTACACTTCTCTCTCTCATTCTCTCTCTCCCTCTCTCCACACTCTTTATCTGTCACTCTCACTCTCTCTCCACCATTCACCCTCATACTCGGTCTGTCAATCTCTCTCTCTCCACACTCTTCATCTCTCTCTCTCTCTCTCTCTCTCTCTCTCTCTCTCTCTCTCTCTCCCTCTCTCCACACTCTTTATCTGTCACTCTCACTCTCTCTCCATCATTCACCCTCATACTCGGTCTCTCTCTCTCTCTCTTTCTCTCTCTCTCTCTCTCTCTCTTTCTCTCTCTCCCTCCCTCTCCTCAAAACTGAGACTTCCAATATTTCAACCTAATTGGAAATGTGAATAATTCAACACACTCATACTTTAATCTTGAAATCTATTTCTTTTAATAATAGAGTAGCTTGGTGCTAAGACACCGTGGGCTATTGTAATGTATTCCGAGCCCACCCTGCTCAGATTATTAAAGCGTGAGGACATCGTGACGAGGACACGCCCGTGCTGCCCACCTAATAATGCCCCTTCACCCACACAACTCACCATGGCAACAGCGGAACAATTCCACGCTCGCCATCACAACAGCTACACTCACATTAAAAGAGCAGAACGTGTAATCCGCTTAAAAGGAATCATACATGTGGGGTTCCTTAATTACGTAGCATGCTAAGCTAATCCGTTCACAACGCAAAAAATCATTTTCGTTTACGTTTTAGCAGATTTAAATTTAAACATGTTCTCAGTTTCCTGTGTGTACTTTTTTCCTGTGTGTAATATGTTCATTTCACATCTACGTCCAAATTTTCCGTTCCACCTTTTTGTCCGAGCAAAGGGAATTCTGGGTAATGAAGTGCAGGTTCGTCCTGTGGGGCGACGCCTGAACAAATCAAGTTCAAGTTTCAGTTACAACTGTTTCAAAGTGCATGTGTGGAAATGTAAAAAAAGAAAATAAATGATCATTTTAACATTTAGGCTACTGGGGAGATTTTTTTTTTATATCTATAAATAATGATCTACGTATGTACGTTATAAAAAAAATCTATAATTATTTTTAACAACCCGACAGCCATTTGTGGACCGCCCAAAAAACTTTACAATTTTAAATAATTTTTTACATTTTGTTTCTTGTACATTCCCACGACAGTGAAAGTTTAATTTGAAACGCATGTTATATTTTTCCGCCACTTATGTTTCATTTTTATGAACCGCGGTTTTTGACCAATAACAAGAACAGTTTACACTGCAAAAAATGCACATGAAAAAAAACAAAATGAGTGAAAAATACTTAAATCAAGTACAATTATCTGCCAATGGGGTGAGAAAATGTTACTTGGTAAGACCTATTTTCTTAAAACAAGCAAATTATTCTTTAACTCTTTATTGTAAGCTAGTTAATTTATCTTGTGACTTGTCTAAACTTGTCTAAAAAAAAAACCAAGATTTATCGTGTCATTTCAAGTTCTATTAGCTTGTCAAGAATTCATTTTTTGCAGGGTAGATAATTCCCTCCCCAACCCTTGTTTTATTACTGGCGGCTCCTGGAGAAGCTACAGATGGATGTGATATTCCGTGTTATTGGAGTGAAGAGCTGGGGATTACGTCTCAGGCTGGTATCAGCGAGTCCATCATGAGCAAACACCCACCGGCACAAACACATGCCTTCGCTTCGGAGAGCGTTCCGGATCACTCAAATGCCCACGATGCTTGACTCTACAGTAGCTTTGCTTTAAAACACAACACTGATATTAAATTACCAGAACAATTAAAAAAAAAAAAAAAGTTCAAATCGGGTCATTTCTGCGCCTACTCGTGGGTTTCCTCCAGGTCTCCAAGATCCACACACAGTCCAAAAACTACCGTATTTAGGCGAATTCTAAAGGCGAATTGAGTTTAAAAAAAAAAAAAATTTAATAAAAAAAAGTTCAAGTTCAAGTTTATTTATATAGCGATTTTCTTAGTTCAAGACCAATGCAAAGTCGCTATGCGAACTAGGGTAAAAATGTCCATTATTTATCTTAATTCAAAAATTAGGGAGTCGGTTAAAAAAGAAAAGTGTCCATTGTTGATCGGTGTTCAGACCATGGGCTACGACCAGAAAAAAAAGAAAAATTGATTTAATTAAATAAACTCTTCTCTTAAAATACTGCGTCTTCTTTTTTTAACAGTTCTAACCTGAGTCGTATCATTTCGATATCACTTTACTTTACTTTACTTGAATAATAGTTGAAAAATAATTCTATTTCTATTAGAATTAATGTATTTAAAAAAAATTTTAATTCTATAATCAATTCTAGTGATTGGAACTCCACCTCCCAGAATTCTCAGCCAATCAGAGCTGTTTGTTTACCCGATGCTGTGTGAAGACGACCAAGCTTTTTGATTGTGCTGGTATCAACTTCTCATCTGTGTACTTGGTTTTTGCTGTTCTTTTTCACTTTTGGACTTCGATTCCATTTGTTAGCTGTTAGCGCTGATCTTCGCTGCTTTTTGGATTGTTGTCTCTGTCTGTTCCAATAGTACTGATTGTCTCTAGTTTATTTTTTGTTCTAACACTTTTTCTGTTTTTCTTTTCTTTTTTACTTTTTCTAATTTCTTTATTTCTGTTATTGCCCTAATAAAAGTATATAAGCACATCTGCCTCCAGAACCATTATTTAAAAAAAAAAAAGGTGATTATAAGCACCCTGCAAGTTTTTGAGTCGCTAAAATTGAAAACGAGTTGCTTATATCCGCGTAAATACGGTAGACTGGATCATAAATGTACGCGAGAGTGTGTCTGTGATTGGCTGGCCAACCAGGCTGGCTGACCCTGTGATTGGCTCCAGCTTCCATTGACCCAGAAATGGAAAAGTGGTTAAAAGCACCAAATAAATGTAATTATTTATTATAGTTCCTATAAAATAAATGGATGAAAAGTGCCGAGAATCCGGACAAAAAAAAAAACAGATCAGGTTCTGCCATCCTATTTATTCTACAAATTATAATAATAATAATAATCATGACTATTTTGATTATTTTGATATACTTTGATTATTTAATTTTTTTAACACCGTATTTACGCAAATATAATCACCCCATAAATATAAACACCCACCTGATTTTTCAGGAACAAAATAAAAATTCCAAAAAAGAATAAATGTTCTGGTTAAATGACGTTAATTTAGTAAAATTAGTAAAATTAAAATAATTTTTTTATTTAACTAAACAAACCTAACTTGTGACTCCTATCACTTCAATGGTTTTTTTTACTTGAATAATAGTTAAAAAAAAATCTATTCTAGTCTTAAAACTAGCCTCAATGATCATTAGCCAATAGCGCGGATCTACCAAAGGTGTGTCTATTCAAATTCGAACCATGATATTTAGCCTAATCTTACTTCTTCCAGCGTTATTTTCTCCCTGTTAAGTCTCTCGGTAGCCGTATTTGACTCGTCGATTATAAGCCTGAGTCTCTCAGGCTCGATCAAGAGCAAACATGGATCGGAACCAAACCTGCAGAACTTTCCGAAACCATTCCACAACTTCTCCGTGAGAGATCCAGTCTATTAAAAGCAACCAGTATTCCACGCTTTGAGAACATCTGTAGGCGCCTTGTGAACGTTCGCACTCTTTGCTGTAAAATTGTATAATAACTCCCCCCCCCCCCATCCCACCATTGTAGGTGTCCGCCAGGTCATGTTGCGTGAAGAACAAGACCTGCTGTGAATTAACGACGTTACGGAGCAGTTGATTTACAGAGGTTTTACAAGCCGTGTGACATAATGCCGCAGACGCGTCACCGTGAGGCTAAATACGCTCAACGACAAAGCTGAGACATACTCTCACACTTTTAATTTTACATTTAATACTCGTCATTTTTTCGTCTTTTTTTTTTAACTTTTAAATGACTATTTAACTTTACTTTTACTTATAGCCAAATGATTGTTAACGTACAACCGCCCACACACACATAGTTTGTTTATTTTTATTGTTACGTATTAATCTTTTGTTTTTTATATAATCTTTGAATACAACACACGCACACACACACACACACACACACACGTTATTTTGTGTATAAGTAACCATACATTCGCCTTAAAAACCTTCTTAAAAGTGAGGCTTTTGTATTTTGCGGAAACGTGTTTTAATGGAAGAAAAGAAACATAAGGAACATAACTACCACAATAAACAGCTCTTTGTTTAAAAACTCTGTTGAAAAAAGACGACGCGGTTTGCGACGTGTAATTTATTGGTCAGGCCATGACACGTCAGTGAATGTTGAAGACGGAAAACTCTAGAAGCAATGTTCACCACAATAAAAAAAAATCCTTTGATTAAAGTTTTATTAAACTGTGCAGACTGAATGCGGATTTTCAGTCAGATTCTCACCAGCCAATCAGATTAAAGCATGAGCCAATCAGTCAATCTAGCTGTTTTTGTTATCTATTACTTAACTGGTTAAATGTTTTAACTACCTTGTTGCATGACGCTCTTAACTTGTTTTAAACGAGAATTCATATGGTGTTTTTTTTTCTGTAAAGCACTTAGATGAGTTGATTTTAAAAGGGCTCAACAAAAAAAAAGCTACGCGCTACAAGTAGCCAGATGTTTTGCTAAGAGCTTATATTGCCACATAGATGCTAGCACATCAGCGAAAGGAAACAAATGTTCACAAACTTCGGAACGATCTACAATGTAAAAAATAAATTCTTAAACAAGCCAAAAAATCTTGAGACCTGTTTTGAGAAAACACAACTTTCCTACACACTCAAAACACAAATACACACACACAAATTTAGCAGCTTTTTATATTCCGTTAAACCATTTCACAAGCGTCCCACACTGTGATCCACCACACAGTCCAGCTGAACTTTGTGCATCCTGAAGCCATCGCACGGCTCCGCCCCTTTTAAATTCCGGCACGCAATGATGATGTCACGCTTTCCTGCAGCGTTGGGCTGATTTCGAAACTCATGATTGATTTTTTTAACACCGTATTTACGCAAATATAATCACCACAATTAATATAAACACCCACCTGATATTTCAGGCACAAAATGAAAAACTTCAAAAAAAAATATCATTTTTTTCCCCCACATTTCTGGTTAAATGACGTTAATTGTCTCTTCAAATATATTTATTTCTTTAATTAACAAACTTAACTTGTGAAGAAAAAAAATATCACTTCAATGTCGTTTTTACTTGAATAATAGTAAAAAAATCTATTCTAGTCTTAAAACTACCGAATGCAATATGCTTAATCTTACTTCTTCCAGCATTATTTTGTCAAATTGTCGATTATAAGTTCAACATCAAGTTTATTCATAAAGCGTTTCAGACCAACGCAAAGTCAGCAAAAATATAAGCTTTTTGAGCGTCTAAAATTTGGGAAAAAATATGGGTGCTTATATTCGCGTAAATACGGTATATATATATATTCAAACTCGAACCATGGTATTTAGCTTCATATATGTATATATGTATATATATATAGCTTCGTATATGTTACTTCTTCCAGCGTTTGTCGCTGTTAAGTCTCACATATTAGAAATCATCGATTATAAGCACCCAAGTTTTTGAGCGTCTAAAATTCTGCAAAAAAAGTGTGGGTGCTTATATTCGCCTGAATACGGAATACATTTCCAGATCTGTTTTTGAGCTAAACGTTCATCGCTAATACGTCTTATTCCCGCCGTCGGAGCGCCTCTCACCTTGAGGGAGTCGAAGCAGGCGATGACACGCCCGTTCTCCACCTGGCAGCTTTTGGCGGGATGTGCAAACTTGCACTCCACGTCGGAGCGGGAACACGTCCCGCGCTGAAACTCTCGACACACCTCCAACGTCAGCCACTTGGTGTCCCGCATGTGAGCCATATTCATCGCCATGTCGCTTGGAGTCAGTAGGCGAAGGTCCGGTCCTCAGTCGTGAGTAGATTATCGTTTGCGAACCTTAGACCATCGAGATCCTCGTCTCCAGTAGTAAATGAAAAAGCGGAAAAACCCCAAAAGCAGAACTCCTGGAATCCGCCCAGCGACTCTGACTGTTTGCGTGCGGACAGAAGGCCGAGGCGGTGGGGATGTCACTGACGTGGGCAGCAAGCGGGCAGGAAGCTGAGGCTGGTACTAGAAGCAGGTCCAAGCAGCGGCGGATGCAAAAGAGGGCACGGAACTCGGTACCCACCTGGAACAGAGAGAGAAGGGGAAACGGCTTCGCGTGAGAATGTAGACGGTTCCCGATTAAAGCGAAACTCAACGTGGCTTTAGTTTGAGTGAATTTTTTTTTTAAATGAATACAAAATAAAATGTAAAAAAAAAAAAAAAAACTAAAACCTAAAATAAAAAAATGAAAAAAATATAACAATATTCACAATACGTTATAAATTTGCAACAGCAAAATACTGTTGTTTTTATAACGCTAATATTTGCAACCAGACATTAAATACATTTTTATGTGAAAATCAATGCGTCTTCAGTTTGAGTGTCCATTGCGTTCCACCCACAAAAAATGTAATTAAATAAAAAATTAATTGAACTAAAAAAAAAAAAATGATTATATATTACAACATTCAGGATGTATTATAAATCAGCAACAGCAAAATATTGTTATTTTTATAACGCTAATATTTTAACCAAACATTAAATACATTTTAATGTGAAAATCAATTCGGCTTCAGTTTGAGTGTTTTATATTTAAACACAGTTTAGAGAAAGATAAAATAAAACGTATTAAAAAACAACGCACGCATGTATACTAAAATTGCACTTTATATGGACATTAACAATACAAATATTGTTAGAAATATAACAGCATATAACAATATTCACCATTCATTTAAAATTGGCAACAGCAAAATATTGTTGTTTTTATAACGACAATACTTTTAACCAAAAATTAAAACAGCATTAGATACATTTTAATATGTAATGTGTAAATAATATCACTAACACATTTTACGAATAAACATACTAATAAAACATTACAAATAATGTTAAATGCTAATTCTGAACTATTTACTGTGTCACCACTGACAAAAAAAGAAAACTGAAAACATTTATATATATATTACTGATTTAATATTAACTATGATTTTTAACTATATGAATACATGTGTCAGTCTAATATAAATATATAAGAACATTAAAAAAAAATCACGTTATTGTTAAAAAATGTATTATTTTTACTCTCATTATTATCACTATAATTAGTTACAAAAAAAGCTAATGCCATACTATTTACTGTGTTTTCACCCAAAAATAGAACATATTATAATTATTACAGATTAAATATATTAAATAGATATAAGTATATCAAAACATAAGTCTGAACAGAGACTAGCATGATAAGAACACTGTTTACTTTTTACAAAATAGTGAAAAAAAAAAGCAGCTTGAGAGAGATAAAAATACAAAAAAAGAGAGTTCTTGTTTCAGAACTGTAGCACCGTAGGTTTGAATAAACACTGCTGTGGTTGTCTGCATCATCAGGAAAAAATGGCCGAGGTATTTTAGGGAACACACACTCCCACGAGCACAGAAAACCACTCCCGATCTTTCACTCCATCTTCTCGCTTTTGCTTTCACACTCTCACTCCTTTCAGTAGACGACCTTCGCCGGCCGGAAAATGCCAGAAATGCACTGAAGTCGGCAGAAAACTGTTCATTTGAGCACATAAAGCATTGTCACACACATTCTTGGGCTGATACGCAGACACACACTGAGCTCTTTCTTATACAAACACACACACACACACACACACACACACACACGTGCGCGCGCACAGCTTACAAAGCGACCCTTCATAATATGAACAGTTTCAGTCCAGGTGAAAGAAAGCTGAAGTGCAGCCGAGGCTCAAAAAAAAAAAAAAAAACGACTCCAGAAGGTGGAAAAACAAGAGACGAGGTCATTTCCTGTTTCTCTGAGGCCTTGCTCGGCCCTTTGTGAACCAATCGCAGTTCCTGCAGCCGTCTGATAGCGGTGTGTGTGTGTGTGACGACAGAGACTCGTCGCTTCATCGCCGAAGCCGTAAAAATACGTTGCAATTACTTTGTGGCGAATAATAAAACGTGATGGTTTCATTTTGTAGAGGAAAAAAAAACCCTGTAGTAAACATAGCTGAAGTTTTTTTTTTTTTTTACTGGCAACGATGCAGAAGAGTTTGAAAGCACTTTAAAAAAAAAGAGAAAATGATAAAAGAAAGAAAGAAAAACTCAGATTCATGATCTACATTGTTTTGTTACTTTAACAGTGTTAATGTAGAAAACACAGAGATTATTCTGTATTATTAACTATGTTACGGTTCTCCAATTATATAATATTACGTTTTGTGATAATATTCAGGTTGGAGATTAGATTAGACAAACTTAATAAAGTTTCTTGAATGGAAGATTATGCAGAAGAGTCTCAAAACGTCTTTTTACGAGTTTATTTTTTTTTTCTAAACGTCTTAAAACCACAGTTTAATCAAATGGAAAGAAAAAAAAAACAATACTCTATGTGACTTATACTCGAAGTGACTTATTCAACATCCAAAAACGCAGAAGACTTAATAAGTCTCTAAAAAAACCGTATTTAACAGTTAATAACGAAGAACACCAGTGTCAAACACAATCAAAGCGACTGTTCTAATATTTACATCTAACAAAAACCGAGCTCAGTCAGCTTTACTCATGGGAACCAGTGAGAAGCAAAGCCTCATGGGAGATGTAGTTTCGACTGCTAGAATAAGTAATACGACATTGAAGAGATATAAGTCACAAGTTAGGTTTGTTAAATAAAGAAAACAAATTGTATTTCAAAGAGAAAATTAACATAATTTAGCATAACTTAGAAAAAAAAAACATTTATTTATTTTTTTATTTTTATTTTGAGCCTGAAAAATCAAGAGGGTGCTTATATTCGAGTTAATACGGTAAATATCTATATTTTCACATCTTACCGTTAACTATTTTCTAAACGCAGACTAGTCAATGAAAAGCAAGACATTAACCGACAAAAATAATTAGAGGAATCTGAAAAAGCAATTGCCGGGGATAATGTGAATTCAACAACGCGACTCTGATCTCAGATTACACAGGCGCTATCTGTGTTTACCGGCGCGGGAAGAAAAAAAACGGAAGAGTCGGCCTGATAATTACAGGGAGTTCAAGCGCAGACTGGGATTTGGATCTTCAGTTGTTGGATCACAACAACGCCGCTCGTCTTTTTGGTCGCTGATCAAATGATTTGGCTGTTATGTCAATGCATATCTCTCCTAATCCGCCGCGGAGAGAGAGAATTCTTAGAAGTTGCTGCAAGGTCAAGCAAGGGGAAGAAAACAATAACGATGGAGGGACGAGAAGAGAGAGAGAAGGATCAGGAAACAAACCAGTGTCAGCCTGGGAATGTTGGGATGTGATTTCACGTCTTTTTTTTTTTTTAAACGTCGGAATTCGCACGAATGAGATATGAGTCGATTTATTCATTCTTCTCGCCTTTTGGCTCGTGCCTTTATTTACGTCTCTAATAATACGAGTCCCGCCAACGAGAAATGCCTGGCTGAGGATTTTGACTTCCTGTGGCGGTGTAATTTGTCACCCATAGGGGCAACAGAGGCCCATTTCACAGGCCTGTCTGGGTTTTAAATGGGGCAATTATTTTTAAAGGTTAAAATCAGTCTGAGTTTAGTCTCTGGCTTTGAATATGTAATGCTGGAATGTGAAAAAAACATTCAAAACGCCAATCTGTTCTAAACAGAGGCTTTAACCGGATGATGTCGTTGTACAAACTCAAGGCGAACATTTACCTTTTTTAGTTCGTTAAAACGACAAAACTTTGTCTTTAAATAACCAAGAAGCCGTCATTTAAATCAGAGACGCCTCAGACATAGAAGTCCACAAAAAACGAAAAATGTAACGACTGTTGAATTGACCTAAAATCTCGTGAAATCACTTAATAATCGTTTTAAAAAATAAACGTTAACAATAGTTCTAAAATTGCTGCCGCAGTCGAATCCAACTCGATGGATTTACTTTACAAATTAAATAAAAAAAAAGCATCTGTGCCGTGAAAATTGAAAAGTTAAATAAGAAGCGCAGATTCGTTTTGGTTTTTTCTGTGCGCTTTTATGCGCTTTGTACAGTGTAAGATTCAGCAAAGACTTTTAGACTATTTTCTCAACTGTTTGATTCCATTTTTATCTATACTATCTATTTCCGACACTCGCCTGTACATGTATTTCACGCATGAGGAACTACGTAATTCCATTGTAGCCAACACATACGCTATTTCCG
This sequence comes from Paedocypris sp. Pulau Singkep, assembly GCA_017309775.1. Lineage (NCBI taxonomy): Eukaryota > Metazoa > Chordata > Actinopteri > Cypriniformes > Paedocypris > Paedocypris sp. Pulau Singkep. The sequence goes on from MU204267.1 coordinate 125,550, forward strand.
TTCTCTGATCATTATTTCAAGTACTAATGAGCAAAAAAGGAGCATTACTCATTTAAGTATGATGCCAAATAAAGATAATCATCATTATTCAAGTACGATGCAAAAGTTGGACATTTCAGAATGTCTGATTTGAATTCTACATTCTCTTGCGAGAACCAAGGAGTCCAAATTTCACTAACCTTACAGTCTTTGTAATTACAGGATGTTATTCCCGGTCTTGATGTCAATGTGCATAGTTTATACCTTTTTATACGCTATTAAAGTATAAAGTCCCTATTTGTTGATGTCAATGGCTTGACGTATCAGTCATATCAGTCTTTGATATCAGGAAAAAATAGAGCACAGTTCAGGCCTGAAACGGCACGATTAAAGACCGAAAAGCCAATCCGAACAATCAGGCATTACAACACCCAAAAAAAAAAAAAAAAAAAAGATGGTGATCTGGTATCAGACTGTGGAGTGACAGGAATCAGAGGAAATGAATCAGAAAGGTATGCAGGCGGAGGAATACGGGTCTCGTAACCGCAGCATCGCATCGCTTGACTCAGGCGTGTGTAGGTGATGATTGCTATGTTGGAAAGGGTTGAAAATAGCATCATCGCCATGGTTACACATGCACAAAGCCTTGAGCTGAAGCCGCAGAACTGTACACAGTTTACACGAATCCGCAGGGTCACAAGGTGGTAATATTACATTTAGCCGACAAACTAAACATTACACGGATCAAAAAGTTTGTATGTATTTCTATGCATTTACTTTTTTGGCAAATAAAAGTGGCTCTTTTTTGACGTGAGTCAAAAATCTTTGACGTGAGTGCGATTAGGCGCCACATTTTATATAAAGTGTTTTTGTCAACTCAACTATAACAATATGTGAAATAACAGCCGAACCACTGAAGAAAACATAAAAAAACAAGTTACATAAGTGATGCGTTACACCACGTGTGATTAACAACCTCATCGCGATGAAAACGCACTCGTCTGTAGAATTTCGTACACACTTAGCCACATTAGTCCAGTAAACACTCCATTTTTAGAAGCTCCACGCATTCACTTTTTACATTTTTTTAACGCCATAAAAGAAAAAAAACGATTCAGGAGCGTCTAAATCACTAAATTATGACTGTTCATTTAAAATTTAAATTAAAAAGTTTTACTTTTTAAAAATTACATCTAAATGGATGCTTATTTCAATTTCTAGATCAAAAAAGATTTGGAAAAAAACAGTTCACTTTCTTATTTGCCACACATTTTTTCCCTCATCCAAGTGGATGAATAACCCAAACAAAAGTAGATCCTCCAAACCATCTTGCATCCCTAAACCTAACTCTAGAGTTTTTTTTTAATCATATTTTACCTAACCCTTACCTAACCTTAACCCTAAAGTTTTTTATATCATATTTTACCTAACCCTAACCTTATCTCTAGAGTTATTTTTTAATCATAATAATGTACCTAACCCTAAACCTAACTCTAGAGTTTTTTGTATCACATTTTACCTAACCCTAACTCTAGAATTATTGGTTAATCATATTTTCATCATATTTTACATAATAACCCTTACCCTAACCATAGAGTTTTTTATTTTATCATCATGGAACGCGTGAGCCAATGGGGGGCTTGAATATGAGAAACCCTACCCCTACCTAACCCTAACCATAACTATAACCCTAACCCTAAACCTAACTCTAGAGTTTCTTTTTGTATCATATTATGCCTAACCCTAACCCTAACCCTTACCCTAACCCTTACCTAACTCTAGAGCTTTTTTAGCACATTTTACCCAACCCTAACTCTAGAGGTTTTTTTAAATCATAATTTACCTAACTCCTAACCCTTACCGTAACCCTAAACATAACCCTGGAGTTTTTGTATCATATTTTACCTAACCTGTTTGTGCACTTTGAGACAGTTAAAACTGTGAAAAGCGCCTTACAAATGCTCAGAACCTGAACTTGAACTAACCCTAACCGTAGAGTTTTTTTATCGTATTTTACCTAACCCTAAACCTAACCTTAGAGTTTATGTATCGTATTTTTCCTAACCCTAATCCTAGAGATTTTTTATCGTATTTTACCTAATCCTAACCCTAAACCTAAACCTAGAGTTTGTGTCGTATTTTACCTAACCCTAACCATATCCCTAACCCTAAACCTAACCTTAGAGTTTTTGTATTGTATTTTACCCAACCCTAGAGATTTTTTTATCGTATTTTACCTAATCCTAACCCTAAACCTAAACCTAACCCTTGAGTTTATGTGTATATTTTACCTAACCCTAACCCTAACCCTATCCCTAACCCTAAACCTAACCATAGAGTTTTTGTATTGTATTTTACCCAACCCTAGAGATTTTTTATCGAATTTTACCTAATCCTAACCCTAACCCTAACCCTTGAGTTTATGTGTCGTATTTTACCTAACCCTAACCCTAGAGTTTTTTGTATCATATTGTGCCCAACTCTAACCCCTCTGCCATCAGCATGGCCTGGAATAGTCACGACTGCTGATCCCAACACCAACCCCAAGTGCACTAAAACTCATCTTGACCCGTATCAGAACGCTCATTTTTTTGTTCTTATCTTACATGCTTTTGTTTCCCGTCAGGTCGGCGTCCACCAGGGGTCGAATCCATACGTTCCTCTGCGCACCGAGAGCGTGTTCAGCATCTACTGACATGACTGCGCGGACCAGTGACGCACTCGGACAGAAGTGCAAACCTGCGTCAACATCTCTCTCTCTCTCTCGGTCTTCCCTCTCTCCGCTCACACACTCACGCCCCTGTGCGCTCCGTCCCCGCGCTCGGAAACCCAGCACGAGCCATATTAGGAAACGCCAGTAAAACATGTCACACGCAATTTACATGCGGAGGGGAGGCGTATGCAAAAGAGCCCGCACACGCTCCAGCCTGCGGAGAGCAAACAGAGCCAGTGTGAGCCTGAATATGTGCGGAAAGAAAAAAACGGAAAGAAAAAAAAAAGAGAGAGAGAGGAGACTCAGCTCTCAGGCTCTCGGGTTCAACAGTTAACCAATCACATGACGCCTCCGTCTAAACAAGTCACCGGTGGGGGGAGAACCGGTGAGGCCCGTCTCACGCCAAAAGCCCCCTTGTGATTACAAGTGACCAGGGAGAAAGTTTCCCCAGGAAAAATCGCCGCACACGACAGACTGCGAATGGCCGGCAAAGTGGAGCCCGGCTATAAGTCCCGGCAAAAGTGCGGCGCCGCGTCTTACCTCTCACATCATGACTGATCCGGAGCCCACCACGACACGTGCATGAAGGATCACAAACAGGCGGCGGGCCGCGACAGCAGAGCCTCGGGCACCGGGTGGACCATTCTCAGAGAGGAGGAGAAAACCAGAGAGAGAGAGAGAGAGAGAGAGAGAGAGAGAGAGAGCTTGTGGCTGCTGGTTGCGCCACTGTGTGTGTGAGTGAGTGAGTGTGTGTGTGTGTGTGTGTGTGTGTGTGTGTGTGTGTGTGGGTGGGTGGGAGTAGAAACAGCAGCACTGCGCAGAGCACGCAACTCCACAGCCAATCACCACCTCTGGTCCCGCCCACCAGCACAACCAGGAAGTGCTGCTGTGAGAGAGAGAGAGGGAGAGAAATGTAGGAAGTGGAGAGAATGTGAAAAGGGGAGGAGAGAAAGAGGAAGGAAAGGGAGGTGTGGAGAAGAGAAAAGGAGTGCGGCGGAGAGAGATTACATCGCGCTTTCCCAAGAGGTGCTAGATTGCGTCGGGATACAAAATGTGTGTGTGTGTAAAATGGACAAATAACTATATTGTGAAGTTGCCCAGTCATTTTCCAAATATAGAACATAGATTGAACGTGGTTTTGAAAATCGTACTTGAAATTGTTCTTAAGTGAAAGGCGAAAAAGTCATTTGTTTAGTTGATGAATGTTAATTTGTTTAGTTGATGAATGTTTAATTATTGCATGGTTGCAATTCGCTCAGCACAGACTACTAAATACAAATACTCAAAAAATACAAATACTTATTATTACTACACAACTTTATCCAACAGATGGAAAAAAACGAAATCATCGAGCTCCTCACAAAAGAAAAAATTATATTTAGTAACAGAAAATTTGCAGCTGATTCATTTGGATTTCATCGCATTTAGACACACTTGTGATTTCATTTGTGGCGACTGTTCAATTTCCCAATTTACCGCAATAACAATTTACAAATGCAACTTTTCGGCTGTTTGTTTGATTATTAACATTTTACCAAATAATGCAGATTACAAGCATAACGTCTAGTTTGGTATTAAACTCGTACTAAACAGAATTACATTAAAAAACATATGAATTAAACAATCAATCAAAATTTGTAAAGTATCCAATTAAAAAAAAAACGTACGTATTTTATTCAAAGACTATAGAAAAAAAAAAACAAGAAATGTGAAACTCATTTTTTATGGGGTTTTCCTTTCTTATCTACTAAAGTAAATGTAACACCTCAAATTCAAAAGTGAAGAACAAAAAAGATTTAAAAAAGTCAGACTTAGTCAAAATGACGTTTACGTTTTACGTAAATAGCATCCAGTAACTTCAGCATCCTGCAGATGGCGATATCGCCTCGTCCAGCCAAAAAATTAACCACGATAGAAAGAGATGACGACTTGTCGCGCACAATCACAATGTGACGAGTAACGATAGGTGTCCAATCAAAACAGTAGTGGAGTAAAGAGTACAGCTACTCAAATGTAGTCAAGTAGAAAGTAAAAGTTGCTAATAACTTTGATACTCAGTACAGGTACACGGTAGTCAAAAATGGTTAAGTAAAGTAACAAAGTACTTTCACAATGTACTCAAGTACTTTATGCCACTGGAATATGCAATGTGTGCAATACATTGCAACACACAATATGCAACACACACACACACAGATGTCTAGTAAGTTTCACTTCACAATTCTAGTAAACGCTACTTGTAAAGTAAACACACATGAGGCAGGTCAGTGTATTTAAACAGCGTCTTGGCACACACCGCCAGCTCGATCATTTATTCAGTTGGAAGCGACAGTTCAACTCAGTTTTATATTAACAAGTGACCAGACATACACAAAAAAGCTCATTTCACAACCTCTTTCAAAACATTTAGGGGAAATATGTCTAATCCTGCAATCCCTGTCTTTTTTCCTTTCTGCCGCTTTCTCTTCGCAAATTCTGAAAGGATGTTTTTGTAAAGAGAGCGAGAGCAGAAATAACCAGCGTCATACTTTCCACTCGAAATGCCCGTTACCTCGCTCGCTTTCATTTACGTAGAACAAGGAAACGAACGACTCTTTAATGACAAACGCTTTGACTTTCCACTACCGATTCTCTCAGGGTGCAAATGTCCACAACGGGAACTTTCCTCAACGTTCTATCGTAAAAAGCGGTCTTGACAACAGTCGGTCTGTTCGGTAAACAAACCTGCTTTTCTAAAAAAAAAGTGGCAGGGCAGCATGACAGGACACAGCGGCGCTCATATCGCCTTTTATTATGTGTGCTAAACCCAGACAATCATCAACAGCCCTTTGTCCCCCTTGCTGGCTTTGCCAAGTCTGTGGCATTGGGAAAGTTGACAAACAGCAAGCTAGTTAGTTAGCTAGTTAGTTATGTAGTTGGATTCCTGTGAATGATGCATTTCTTCTCGTACACCAATGAACTAATTCCTTTTCAAGAATACTTATCTATTTAGGAACTGTTGCTTTATTTTTTTACGACTGGCAACATTGAATTTAATTGAATTGAAAATCTTTTAGACTTTTAAAGTTAGATGTCTAGTTACATGTCGTTTTTTAGACATCTAACTAGAACGTCTAAAAAATTGTTCTGTAAAAGTGCTAAATGCACTTTTCCCCCCTCTGTTTAAAAGCACTGAAATGTTTCAAAACAATGACTATTTTGTAGATGCGCAGTTCAAAACTGTATGTTACAGGCATTGTGCAAAATCCGGCGTTCTATTCAATGCCAAGTGTAAAACATGTCAGTGACATTCTATACAACGACTGAAAAAAGATCCGACAGAGTGCGTAACAACCTCATTCTCACCAAAATGTTTTTGTCAGAAACGCATGAATCGCCATGAATATCCGCTACCTCCTGCACAATTTGACAAACTGTCACAAAACAAATGCAGAACCAAAAGTTGGTCAACATTCGACACCTTGAAAAAATAATGTCAAATCCGATTTTTTCATTTTTCGCGATAAGTCTGACAGCGATTGGAGAAATACGTAAGCAAGCTAACACTTTGTTCGGTTTCCCGATATGATTGAAATGTCATTGGTTAACATACAAGATTACAATGACTCCTTGTTAAAGAAGTAACAATGCGTTTATTTTAATGCTACATTTGGGTGTTTTTTCTTTTTATAGACTCTTTTTTTCCTAATTCCGCTTAGCGGCTTTGTGTTGGACTGGGACTGAGAAAAGCGCTATATAAATAAACTTGAACTCCAACTACTTCTTCCATAGTTTTGTATTTTTTCCCTCTCATATTTAGACATTTTGCAATCAAACGTTGTGTCTTTCCAATCCACACTCCATTCTTTACAATACCTAGGCAAAGTATACAACAACGCTGACATTTCACACTTTGCCTAAAAACTCATTGCATTGTATAGAACGCCTGACTTTCACATACTTTAAAATTAGTGCCAGTTCAATTTCAGTGACACTCATTTTAATGTGTAGAAGACAAACAAAGGTTTTAATTGCACAATTGGACAAATTCTGAGCAAATAAATGATTATTAATATAGCCGAGTCTGTGTCTGGCCGATGCGCTTTATGTTTTTTCGCGTCTGGAGTTGTTAAAATCCCGGAGTGAAGTGATTTACGTGGCTCTGGCTTCATCACATCAGAACCATTCACAGCTTCCGTGACCTCGCTGCCAAACAGCCCGACTCACCTCACAAACGGCAAGACCAGCCTGTGATCGACAAACAAACACATTCAAAAAGAATTCTCGACTGGAATCACACCAATGTGACGCTCTCGCTTTCCCCCGGGGAAGCCAGTTTTTCGTCATTTACTTCGATCTAAGGAAGAAAATGGAGGGAGATTGTGTGGCTGAGTCTTTTTTAACTGTCTACGCTGGCACAAAGTGCAAAGACAGATGTCTGACTAGCAGATTGAAACACACACACACACACACACACACACACGTTAAAGTGTTTTTTTTAACACCATCAACAAAAGCAATGAAAATTTTACTGTACTTAGATTTTAAAATATACAACACACACACACACACACACTGCATTTCTTTAGTGTGATTAGTTGTAATACCGCAAAAATTACTCTGGTTACATTTCTAAATGTCATTAAAATATCTGGCCGACAGAATAAATCACTCTAACTAGTAACTCTAACTAGTAGTTCACCGAGTCACTTTGTTGTGTTTGTATTTCTACTTATTTTTTACCCTTATTTTACTGTATTTTTACCTTTATTGCTTTTGTATCTTCATAGTTTGTTTTGCATTTTATTCATATTTATATCTTATTAGTAAACAGTATTTTATTATTATATTTTAATCTTTTATATTCTTTTTTTATTATATGCTTTAATATGCATACCCCCCCCCCCACCCGCCTCACGTTTAAATCCTGGACGGTTAGAAAATACCTTTTGTACCATGTTGTAGAATGTGAACGCGACAAATAATATTAGAATTTGACTTGAATTTGTAATTAAAAACCCAGTAGTTCTGAATCATTGTTTTTCTAATTGCGTTGAAAAATGCTAATTATAGAAACCAGAAAACAAGTGGAGGATCGAGATCACACACTTTATGGTCATCGCACTATCGAGTTTAATCATATATTTAAACACACGGATATGACGTGTGGTCGCACATTCTGGACATGACTGAACAAACTAAAAAGGGTGAAGAGACACAGGGTTTCTCGTACAGATTAGACAAAGAGAAGGAAAAGAAAACGAAAAGTCTGCTGCCGTTTTAAATCAAGTGAGAGATGAAACTCCCACCTGAGCGTGGTGGAGCGGAGACAGGAAGCTCGCCTTCTGAACAGGAAATGAAACGCACGAGGCGACAAATACAGATAGCAGCACTATCTTTATCAAAGCTGCACCGTGCAGATTATTACACGACGCCGGTGCGATTCGAGATTAGAAACGACTCGAGCCGAGTGATGAAATACAGAAAGGCAGCACTCTTCTTATAGTCATCTTATAGAAGTCAATTCAGTAAATTACACTTGACATACATTGTCTGAGGTTAGGGAAATTACTTGTGCATCATTTCAGGATCAACTTGTGGCCACACACACACAAAAAAAACGCTTTTTTTGTGAAGACACATTTATTTAAACAGGCTTTAAAAAAACCAGCTGATTTTATGACTTTATTGTCATTATTTTATTTTTTGTTATCTGTGGTTGCACCTTGTAAAGCACTTTGTGATTTCATATAAGAAAAGTGCTATATAAATACAGTTTACTAACTTTCTTAAAAGTAGTCTGACTCCGACTTTGCTTCCCTCTAATTACAAACCAAAAATAAAAAAATATAATAAAAAGCACACAGGGTATTAACATAAATACAGTAGCACCCCGGCTTACGAATGTCCTAGATCAGGGGTTCTCAACCTTTTTGACCTCGGGGCCCAAATTGTCCAAATCAAAGTGTCCTGCGGCCCATTAAAACACACATTATTTCAGCCAATCCAAATCATGATTTGTTGAATTTAATAACTATAAAAAACACACAAAAATTCGTTCACACTTAATTCTAAGCTAGTAGGAAAAAGTAACAACATTTATTGTCTATTAGAAGACAAATGTTAAAATTTTTTGGCTTTATTTTTGTATCCTTTTTACATTTTCTTCACTTGCTATCTTCACTTTTTAGTAGAAAGCTTTATTTTCTTTCGTTTCAGATTTTTCCTTAATTTTCTGAAAAAATGTAAAAATTGCAAGCGAAAAACGAAGATGTCAAGCTGTTTAAACTAACGTTTGATATTTTTGCCATTAATATAAACGAATTGAAGTCGTAACTTTTATCTTCATTTGTTCGTTTTAAGAACGTCCTCCACCTTCAGTCAAAAGTCTGCCGCTACTGACTGCTGCTTATTGGAGCGTGTTGACACCTCAGCGCCATCTAGTGGTGGGGAGCTCATTGTTGTTCCGCGGACTTCGCGGCCCGCAATCGGGAAAAAAAATATTCTCACCCTCTAGGTGGCGCTCGCGGCCCATAATGGTTGAGAATCACTGTCCTAGATGACGAATATATAGAGTAACGAAATGCCTCACCACGGAAATGTCGTCCCGAGTTCCGAAGTATTTTTGCTGTACGAAAGAAGCGCGTCTTACCGCTAGTGTGCATGGAGATGAGAGTCTAGACGTGTATAAAACGTTTAAAAAGTTATTTAAACTTCGTTCCACATCAATTAAACAAAAAAAAAACGCAAAAGGCAAACTAAACAACAACTATGTAAAATGTTTTATTACATGTATTACCAATATTTATTTATCAAGTTATGATACGAATTAGATGGATTACATTTGAAATTCGGCTCAGCTAAAAAAAAACTCGCCAAACTAAACATTAATTTTCTATTTCGGGGCACCACTGTATACAAAAAAAAAAAACCTGTAACTTGCTATGAAACATAAATAACATGAATTGCATGTATGTTTCTTGCAGCAGTTGTTATTGCACATGGGTTAAAATGGGGCATTGTTTGAAATTTGGTTTAAGATTAGCAAATAAAAAAAATAGAGATATGAACTCCCCACGTGATAGTGAACGACAATTCGAACAGCACACATTTACAAACTGTATGAATTAAAATGCAGAGTGGGACAAAAAAAAAAGTCACCAAAATAATTTCTAAGCTCCTCCTCCATCCATAAGCTCCACCTCCATGTTTGACACTGTAAAAATGTCTACCTCATTAAAAAAAAAAATCCTTTAATTATTCAACAATAGTCCATCCATTTTCTGAACCACTTTTTTCAATTTCTGGGTCACGAGGAGCTGGAGCCAATCACAGCAACTCTAGGACTGAAAACACATCCTGGATTGGTGGCCAACCAATCACAGAGCAGGACACACATTCACACTCTCACCGCTCCAAACTCCAATTTCCTGAGCCGGTTTGAAGATTGGAACGGATTATTGGAAGTTTCATTATTTCCAACGGAGACAAATGATTTGACATATGAGCAAACTGAAACACGAGACACGGAACGAATTCAACCCGTAAATCTAGACATCACAGCGCCTTGAAAAAAAAGAATAATAAAGAAATGCCAATAATTTAAATTAGATTTAGACTTGAGTACGAAGCAAATCCCGTTTAACACTAGTCGGGAACAAAAGCATTTTATTCCGAACGCTCTGGTATGTGTCAGGGTGTTGTAAATTGCGCTGTCTGGTGGATGTGAACTCTTCAGAGAATATGTTCAGAGCTCTACAAACCACTGCGTCTCTCTGGTGTCATCTATGTTTCACGCCGCTATCCGAGCGGAGCTAAATGATCTCCTAAATAATGCAAAAATATCTCGGCTTTTCGGAATATTCCACAGCTTCCTGGTTTGCATATCACGGACACTGGTTAGCGAGAAAGTCACCGGCGATGCTTCTAACGCCCTTGACAAAAGCGGCATTGTGCTGTCCTACTTTACTGATTCACCGAAGGCGTCCGGGCCTAAAAGTGTTGCCCTAAATCGGGGAAGATCCACAAGATTGTGACGTCCACGCTTCACTTTTTTTTACCCATTCTCGCCGTGTTTTCCATGCCCAGGGGAAGTACCATGGACCGAAGGAAGTCAAGGTCCAAAACTGGAATGCCAAGATGTGAAAAGCAAAGATTTACTGACCTTGTGGGGCTCGTCTATTTAAAGCTAAAAGACTGATGTGTGTGAGGTTTTGGGGGAGACCTGCTTTGTGTAACGCTGACCAAAACATGGGTTTGTGTCTTTGAAAAAAACTCCATAAACGTGCAAAGAGTATCTGAAAACCATACTTGAGCAAAAGTATGGATAACTTACTATAAAAACGACTAAATAAGTCACTAATTCTACAATAACTTGAGTAAAAGTCGTAAAGTGTCCAATTTTAAAGAAACTAAAATTGTAGTTTACTCATACTGACAAAACGCTCAAAAAATGCCACGAAATGTGAAAAACAAGAAACTCCTTCTTTTTGAGGTTTTTTTTTCCTTATATAGAAATGAAATTTAACACCTCCTTGTTAGATAATAAAAAAAAACAACAGTCAATCTCAATCAAACTCAAATGTGCCAAAAATGTGCAACCGATAAAAAAACTCTACTAAACATGTAAAGAGTACACGAAAACCATACGTGAGCAAAAGAATGGATACTTTACTGCAAAAATTGCACAATTACAAGTTACAACTACAATTCTACAACGACTTGGGTAAAAGTTGTATCTGATTTTAAAAGAACTTGAGTATTTTACTCGTACTGACTTTACGCTCAAAAAACGCCACAAAATGTGAAAAACAAGAAACACCTTCTTTGTGAGGTTTCATTTCCTTTTATAGAAATGAAATTTAACACGTCCATGTTTCAAAATGGCAGAACAAAATAGATAAAAAAAGAACAAACAGTCAATCTCAATCAAACTCAAATGTGCCAAAAAAGTGCAACCGATAAAAAAAACTCTACTAAACGTGTAAAGCGTACACAAAACCATATGTGAGCAAAAGTATGGATACCATACTGTAAAAATTGCAGTTTTTTAATTACAGTTACAAGTCACTGATTTTATGACGACTTGAGTAAAAGTTGTAAAGTATCCAATTTAAAAAGAACTTGAGTATTTTACCCGTACTGACAAAACTCTCAAAAACGCCACAAAATGTGAAAAACAAGAAACTCCTTCTTTGTGAGGTTTTATTTCCTTATATAAAAATGAAATTTAACAATTCCATATTTAAAAAATGCAGAACAAAATAGATAATAAAAGAACAAACAGACAGTATCAGTCCAACTCAAATGGGCCTAAAAAGTGCAACCGATAAATGATGTTCATGTGTTTTAGCCTCGAAAATTAGCATCCAGTACCTTCAGCATCCTGCAGATGGCGACATTGTCTCGTTCGCCCAAGAAATTAACGTAACGTGTAATCAGTAAGTGTCTATTTAAATGTAGTGGAGTAAACAGTACAGATAATCACAAATGTAGTCAAGTACAGAGTAAAAGGTGCTTATACTTTTGATGTACAAGTACAAAGTAGCCAAAATACTTCGGTAAACACATGAAGTCAATTTACTCAAGTACTTTACACCCTCGTTCTCAAACCATGTGCAATTCTCATGTGCAAGCCATGTTCAATGTGCAATGCAAAATGCCCGTGTACTTTTAATTCAATCATTTGTTAATTCACTTTTTAAATCTCATTTTCTTTAACTTGAGTCTTAAACATTCTAAAAATGTTGTCAGTGGCACAGTATTTACGACACAAAAACGATCTGAAACACACACACACAATAGTGTCCACAGTTATTAAAAAGAAAACTCTTGTACGCTATACACTGCACAATAACGTCTTTATATCTCATTGGTTTTTAAGCTTTCGTTCGACACAACTTTCACAGCTTGCAAACCAGGAAACTAAAGCGTTTCACTTGCTCAAGAAAACAGGAAGTTTGACCAGTGAGAAGTTCTCGGTTGGTAAACGTCCTCTTTAAAGACACATCCCCACAAAAGCTAACAAAGCCACACACTGTTGGCCCCGAAGCCAGTGAAAAAATAAAATAAAGCTTTCAACGACAAAACTCTTGTCAAACATTACTACCACACTACTAACTAACTAACTACTACTAACACACGCAAAGTCAAGAGGCCGATGTCACACAGACACATCTCGGAAGCCTCGGAAAGACAAACTAATGATGTGAAAACAAAAAAAAATTTGGTTTACAAGCAACTTTTACCGTCAATATTCAACAAATAATTAGAAATTAGTATCTATTAGAAAAGTCAAATCAGAAACTCCAAAAGACGAGAGAACAGAATCGGCGAACGCATTTCACAAAATACGAACAATTAAAAAAAAAAGGAAATATCAACAAATCAGATTTTTTTGTCAGATGTTTGCCAGGCGTGTTGATGCGTGAATGATCAAAAATCCATTTCGAAGGCATAACTTGCGAACTTGAAATAAAATGTACAAAAATTGTACAAGAGTTGTAAAAAAAAATTCAACTTTAAAAAGGCAATTTGACGTTTCGAAAAACGAAGACCGCCTGAACCTGAAATAAAACGGTTCCATACACAAAAAAACGCTTGAAAGTTGAACGGAGGGTGGATCAGTTCTTACCCGCGTGTGGAGCGAGAGAGGAATCTGCACTGAAAGAGAGAGACAGGAACTCACACATGGGTCACCGCAATGCATTCTGGGTCAGAAGCTAACGTCTCTGCTTCCTGCGTATGAGTGAGAAGCGTGCACAGCCCGTCTTGAGCCGTCTGCATGTTTATGGTTTCAATGTGTGATGGCATGATAAAGCACAGACAGATGCTGGCGTGAGTGTGATCACTCTCTATCGCCATGGAAACCTACTTTTATCTCGTTTGCATCTGGGTGTATCGGCCGCTGAGAGAAAGAGAGAGAGGGGAAGAAGGGAAAAGAGTGTGATAGAGAGAGAGTGTGAGTGAGAAAGAGAGAGATAGAGTGAGTGACAGTGTGTGTGAGAATGAGAGAGAGAGAGAGAGAGAGAGAGAGAGAGAGAGAGAGAGAGAGAGAGAGAGAGAGAGAGAGAGAGAGAGAGAGAGAGAGAGAGAGAGAGAGAGAGAGAGAGAGAGAGAGAGAGAGAGAGAGAATGTGGGTAAGTGGCAAAAGAAAGAGAGAAAATTAGGGAAAGGAAGAGCAAAAGTGAGAGTTCAAAAGAAAGAGAGTAACAGAGGAAAGTAGAGGAGAAAGTGAGAGAGATAGAGATTGAAAGAAAGTGAGAAACTGTGAGGAAGGGGGGGCAAAATAGAGATAAATAGGGAGATAGCAAGGGAGAGAGAGAGAAACAGAGAAAAGAAATTCTAGAGAGAGAGAGGAGAGAGAGCAAGGGATAGAGAAAAAGAGAGAGAGGAAAGTAGAGAGGGAGGCGATGTGTGTGAGAAACAGAGCGAGCATGTGTGTGAAAGTGAGAAAATGTGAGCGAGAACGAGGAGAGTGTGAGTGAGAGCAAGTGTGTGTGTGTGAGAGAGAGAGAGAGAGAGAGAGAGAGAGAGAGAGAGAGAGAGAGAGAGAGAGAGAGAAAAAGAGAGAGAGAGAGAGAGAGAGAGAGAGAGAGAGAGAGAGAGAGAGAGAGAGAGAGAGAGAGAGAGAGAGAGAGAGAGAGAGAGAGAGAGGAGAGAGAGAGAGAGAGAGAGAGAGAGAGAGAGAGAGAGAGAGAGAGAGAAATGCACTTTCCCCATGAAACTGCCTTTGCCTTTCTTAGCATCGTCACACATTTCTTAACCTTAAATGATCCAAAAGGGAAGAAGAGAGCGAGAAGAAAAAAAAAACACACGACTGTAACGCTGTTCAAACAGTCAAACTAAAGAGGAAATGACTTTTGTGCACAGCTAAAGATAACAACACAACCAAGCCGAACAGGAAGTGGGAAGTGTTAGCAAAAGCCAGAAGTGTTTCTGGACACCTAGCATGACCTTAAAAGGTCAACGAACGACACGTGTTTAATAGCCAAAAATACTTTGTGACAGTTAGTGTGTATTTAACCTTTTTACCACTCACAGATAAAGAAAGTCGAACGCTACATTGTATGTCGAGGTCTTGGGTCACATGACCAAATGCCACTTGTCACATGGGAAGATTGAGAACAGAGTGAACATTGTATTCCCGAAGATGCCAGCGACAATCAAATCATTACGTTTTCTGATGGAAAAGTAGTTATATATCACTTATAAATATATACATAAGTAAATATATAAATATAAAACTATAAAAATAAATATACATTTAAAACATTAACAAATGTGTGTGTGTCTGTGCGCATTCATAAGTATATATATTTACTGTATCTACGCACATATAAGCACCAATATCAAAATCTATATAAAACTAAATATACATTTAAAACATAAAAATTGTGTTTGTATGTAAGAATTCATATATAGCGTGAATATAATCACACTTTACAGAAAGTAAAAACAAGTATTTTTGTTTATTTGTGATTGCCAACATTATCATAAGCACCCTACAAGTTTTTGAGCCGCTAAAATTGGAACAAAAAACAAAACATGTGCCTATATTCTTGTAAATATGGTGTATATAATTTATATTATTTTATGTTATTGTTATGCATTATATGTTATGTAATATAATAGGAATAAACTTCAAACTAAAAATTGATTAGTAAATATTTACAATCTCTGGACCGTTTTTTCCATTTTTTTTTTGAGAGCTGGAGCCAATCACAGTAACATTGGGCACGAACGGACACGCCCATTTTGATTTTGGACCCTCCCCCTTCTTTGGGCACCTTCTGTGATGCTTATCCATTTTAATGAAACAAATCATTTCCAATTTCAATATTTGTCGATGCTAAACGTTACAATAAAGTAGCCCAAGCTTACTATTGGAGCATCACTACTCCGTTTAGCTTTATCATGGAAATGCAATCAGTAAACATTCCGGCTTCTCGTCTCGGACTCGCCAA
Organism: Paedocypris sp. Pulau Singkep; assembly: GCA_017309775.1. Lineage (NCBI taxonomy): Eukaryota > Metazoa > Chordata > Actinopteri > Cypriniformes > Paedocypris > Paedocypris sp. Pulau Singkep. Next base: position 141,186 of record MU204267.1, read on the forward strand.
CTTGAGGAATGTGTGGCTGCCGGCCACGTTTTATTTTTTTTTATGAAGATTTTTTTTTTTTTATCATTTTTTCTTTGCCGCTGCGGAAGCACCATAACACAGAAGACTTGGCAACGCTGACTCTCTATACAATCATTTCTATTGTGAGGATTTTGTTTTCCTAGCCACTGTCGCCTTCCTGCTCACCGGCCAGAGCCAATTGTTATCGCTACTGTTAATTTACGCTAAATGTTCAGTTTATTTCTACTTTGAGACTTAAAAAGGTGCTTTATAAATAATCTTCAACTTGAAATGTTTATTTTTTTTCCTGGAATTTCTTTGCGTTCGAATGTACGTAAAAACCAACATCGATTAACCAAAGAGTGGATTAAACACAGCAATAGAGAAGTTGTGTTGTGAGAATCGACAGGTGTGTGTGTGTGTGTGTTTGTGTGTGTGTGTGTGTGAGGTTACTCGAGGGCTGTGGTTCCCTCATGCCAGGTGTTATCTCAGACAGTTCCACGTGACTGAGCTGATGGAAACGTTCCTCTTCCAGAGTCACTCACCTGCTGCGAAAACACTCACACATCTCACTAATGCGATGTTGTTTACACCCACCAGAGTGAGAAATAGATTTAAAGCTGGTATACTCTTACTAATAAAGCGGGCACAAAAAGCCAGAGGCGGGGCTTGAATGAGTTTCCGCAAACTAATTTCCTCCTTTTAGAAAGAACGGTTAGTCAATATGGCCACTAGGGATCGTATTGAAATTGTGAAGTTACACACACACACAGTGAAGTGAACACACACAAACCTGGAGTAATCTGCAGCCTTAAACCGTGGCTCAGTGTGTGCTGAGGAAGCCACCGGACCACGATTCGAAAACTACAACTTCTTAGACACAAGTCCAATTCCCAAACTGACTCCAAAATTTGACAAATTTGAGTGAAAAGGGAGATGTAATTCACCTTGATATCACCACGATCATCCTTAAACAAATATTTTACTACTAGAAGCGAGTGAAAAGACGAAATTTTGAAAAAGTTCAACGCATAACCATCAGCTTTCAATGTCACTTAAACGTTCTGATTATTGCAAAGTCTTCATATCATTTCCTTACTTTATTTAAAAAATAAACCTTAATAAACAATAATATGAATGTTATTAATATTAACATCCTGAGTCCTGACCTTCACAGAATTGTCCCACCTGCTGTGTATCCTTAAACGCATTCTTTTACTACTATTGCATATTTTATATAGCATATTTTATCTTATATCCTGTTTTTAATGTATTTTTTGTATTTTTTAATTTATGTTTTTAATTCTATTTATCTTTTTCTTGTACTTCCCTTTGCACATTTGGAATAACACATTTCATAATATTTTATCGTATTTCTATTCTTAATTTTTTTTTTGTTGTATTTCCCCCCTTTGCACATTTTGTTGTATCTCCCACATCCCTATGTTTAAATGCTGGAACTATCAAAAACACATTTCACTACATGTTGTACCCCGTATAATTTGTATGTGACAAAGTTTGAATTTGATAAGATTTGAATTTGATACTAGAGGCGAGTGAAACGATGAAATGTTGGACGGAATCTTCATTTCAGTTCAACGCAACAACCATCAGCCTCCAATGTCACTTAAACATTCTAAGTATAGCCAAGACTTCATAATATTACCTTACTATATTACAAAACAAAGCTTAATAAACTATAATAATAATGTTATTCATTTTAACCTCCTGAGTCCTGATGTCCACGTCTGTGTACGGATCGTCACGGAATTTTCCCACCTGCTGTGTTAACCCCTGATGTGCTAAAATTGTTTTATACCACGTTCTAGTGTAGTCCGATTGTCAAAGCGCATTTTACACGCATTTTTAAACGCATTTTAGCGACAGTGAATATGACGGAGAATAGGACAGACGTTTTTTCAGCTGCAGTGCGAGACGAAAGTCTTTGCCAAGGAAGTATTTAAATGTATTATTTACGGAAACATTTTGAGCGTGATGTTTAGGTAAGATGTGTCCCTTTTGTTACGACACGAAATATTAATGAAAATATTTAGTAGTAATATATGTGATATCTCCAACACAAAATCATGTAAAAAAAAAAAAACAATTGACACTTCATTTTTACACTTATAACACTTCTAAAAGCTCAACTAGCAAAGCACATTTAAAATAGAATATAATTTCAGCCCTTGGGTCTCGAGAGGTTAAAATAAGATTATTTTTTTAAAAGAGCCCAATTTTTTTTTCAAGTTTTACTATTGCAAATAAGCACTGTTCTGTTACATTAAAAAAAAAATATTAAAACGTGTTCTAGCTGAGAGATTTGACACCACTAGGGAACTACTTAAGTTCCTATTATGCGCATAAAGCATGCAATGTCCTACTATTTCCTATTGTTGTTATGCACTTCCACGCTAAAAAACAAAAACCACAATGGACCTTCAATGAAAAATAAAAAAGCGACTCTATTTAGAAAAGACCACAAATCTGAACAAACCGCTCCAAACAAACCATCGCAGAACCCGACAAGCAGCCGAGAACCGAGTGGAGGAACGAGTGCACTGCAGGGAGAAGTAAACCTACTGATAAGTGATAAGAGAAAAGGGAAACAAAGTGCAATTCCTCATTTCAAACCGACTCGTTTCTCACTTCATGGTCTCAAAAAACGAAACAAAAAAAAAAAGCAGGACATACCTGAGCTCAGATCCAGTCCGTGGTGTCCTCTCCTCCGTGTGCCGACAGGAAGCACATTCAGTCCGTCCCTATTTACAGTCCCCTGGCACTGCGGTACGCCTCACAGCTGGTGCATTCCTGCTCCGCTCTTCCTCCGCTGATGGAGAGAGGAGGATGAAAAAGCAGTGAAAATCATCCGTTACGGAGAAAGTGAGGTCAGCAGATGCCCATCAGCCAATCACAGCGCGGATCTATAACAGCCTGCGGCATTAGCATAATGTATGTGTCATTACTTCATTAGCGGGTTCCGGAGCTGCGGGGGAAATATAAGGGAATTATAATTCAAAGCAGGTGCGGCAGCGGATCCTCGCCACTAGTGTAAATGATCATCAACGACGTCGCACGCATACCATAACATACAAGTCACGTCTGTCCTGTTATGCTCGGCTCAAACTGACCCGTTTTCAAAGTTTACAATATTTTTTAAAAATACTGCAAATCAAACTTATACTCAAACGTCTTCTGCTTGGCTTATTTGGTGTCGTTATCATATAAAAAAAAAATATAATGATTCTGTTCACATATGTGTGACACCACGCTACATGTTTCTGTTTAGAAGATACTGTTTGGGCCAATTTGATCAGCGTTAAAAAAAAATACTTAAAAGTTCGTAAAATACTTAAGTAAAAAAAGTTAGAAGCTAAAAAGAAGCTAAAAAGGGTCAGAAAGATCAAATACTACTTATTTTTTGCAGCAATGAGACATAATACACCGTTGTCTCACACACACACACACACACACACACACACACACACACACACAGACACTCACTCTCTCTCTCACACACACACACACACACACACACACACACACACACTGTTTTGGGGAACTTTTTGGTTTCTGACACTTATACGCATAATAAAAGTCCCCCGGGTCAAATTGACCAATCCTTGGTGAACATTATTTATTCCTCTAAAACGAACATAATGGGAGGGTTAAATAGTGAACCCACAAAATAACCTTTTGAATCATTTTCGAGGTTTGTACTCTGGGGATATATATATATCATCAGCAATAGGAGGTCCAGTAGTTGCAGGTTTGAGTCCCAATCTGGTGGGTTTGAGCAAGATACTGACCACCACTTGTGCAACCAATTTATATTATGAAAACCAGTGTTATATTCATACCACAGTCCAGTTTCCACAAAGACACATGTATTGTGTAAATAACAAGAATTAGTTTATACTGACAACTATTATTTTATTTATATGGATGGTTGGATGGATGGATGGATGGATGGATAGATATAATTTAGTGATTCATTTATTAATTTCATTTGGTCAATTGATCCCAATTTACATTTTTTTAAAATAAATTAAAAAAGGTTTGTGATTTAAAGCAAACATCTTCAAACAGAAACTCACACAATAGTGTTTGTGTGTGTGTGTGTGTGTGTGTGTGTGTGTGTGTGTGTGTGAGAGAGAGAGAGAGAGAGAGACAGCGCAAAAGAATTGGAGAGAAAGAAACAGAGATGAAGACAGAGAGAAAGAAAGAGAGACAGAAAGAGAAAAAAGAGTGAAAGAGAAAGAGAGCGTGAACAAGAGAGAGAGAGAAAGGAAAGAGTGTGTTTGAGAGAAAGACAGAATAAAAGAAAGAGAAAGAGCAAAAGACAGAGAGAGAGAGAGAGAGAGAGAGAGAGAAAGAGAGGAAGAGAGAGATAAAGTGTGTGTGAGAAAGACAGTGAGTGTGAGAGTGAGAGAGAGAGAGAGAGAGAGAGAGAGAGAGAGAGAGAGAGAGAGAGAAGGGCCAAATTATACCCTCACAACCAATCAAAAGGCAGCGCCTGAAAATAGCCAAACGCCACGCCCAACATGAGCAACAAGCGTCTTCTATCGCGATGTCATTATCCGCTTATAGGATTCACATGCTGAAAGACTGAAGCAAAGAGAGGAAAACAAACTCACGAGCCTTGAGTCACACGACCTGAAGGAAAGATGAGGAGGAAAAAGAGGAAAAGGCTTTTGCTGTGACTTGTTGATGTCGATATTTTTTTTTCATAATTTGTCAGAAATATTGTGACATGAACAGACATGAATTTGTTTCTGCCCTGAAAATGAGAGCAAACGATGATGTAAAGAGATTCGTGTTTCGCGTAATCACAAAATGATGTTACCATTTAAAAAAAAAGACACTTCAGTCATGTAAAAGAATTCTTAAAAAAAAATTATGACGTTGGTTCTGAATACGTTATTTGATGTGCGAAATTGTTTCGGTTTTTTTTTCTGTTCATTTTTGTCATCATGTGCACATCAGAGAGGCTTTGTTGAACAAGTATTGCTATTTATTCATTTCATTTTCTTCCTGCTTCGGTGAATAGAATAACTTGTACTAGCTATTTTTAATTTTCGTATACAATGTGCCCCAGAAATTCAAAGCAAAGTCAAATTTAGTACTCAAAATAGTAAAGGTTGGGCACCACTGATCTAAAAAAAAAAAAACCAAGAACTATTTTTATGACGAAAATGGAGCAAGTCGGAAGACATTTAGAACTGTTAAGCAAGTATGTGTTGGAATATTTACTATGCTATGGTGATATATGCAAAATTGTAAGTAAAAAAAACTTTTTAATCTGTTGGGAAAAGTAAAAACATAAAATATGGTAAAATAAATCCAATGAGTTAAATCATCTGAAACCACAAATGTAATGTATACTGTATATGGAAAGTTGGAAATTGTAATAAACAGTTGTAGAATGAAAGTTCATTAAAAAATATTAAAATAATATTCAGTTATAATAAATGTAGTTGAGTTGTGTGTAATAAATGTATAATAAATACCATATGTACATTAATAATACTATAATACATATAGTGACTTGGGGAAAAAACTGCCAACAAGTTAACCAGGAAAGTAAAACGTAAAAAAGAATATTAACAAGACATGTTTAAACGTAAAAAATAGCCATAATTCAAAAGTTACAAACATAATTTTATGTTTTTCTCTTAATCCCACTGTGGGACCTGTAAAGTCGTTATACTCTATTCTGTCCAGCATCTGGTAGAAAGCTAAAAAAAAAAAACAAATCATAATAATAAAATAAAAAAGCTGTAGATTGCAGCGAGCATAGGATCACTCACTCATTTACCGAGTCACAGAGAGACAGACAAGTGAAACCAGCAGGAAAACACAAGCCGAGTTTGATCCGACAAGTCTTTTTCACTCTGGGTCCAAATTCACTGTGGATTTATTCAAGTTGTGACATCACCGGTGTGATCGGGTGATGCAATGTGTGAAATTTCTGCTGGTCTCGTCCACACACCCAAGAGCAATGAGGTCCACACACACACACACACACACACACACTTATACGAGAAATTTAGCTCGAAGCACAGAATAAAACGAGTTAAAAGAGGACATGATGTGACCAACTGAATTTAGTTTAGAAATGGACCGATTACAATGGAGTCCTAATTAATTGTAAACATTTTTTTCAAATATTTTGAATACATTATTTATTTAAATCTATAAAATTGATAATTTATATAGAATAGAATGCCTTTATTGGCATTGTATCACAGGGTTACAATGAAATTAGTATTGCTACTCTGTTTGGTACAAAAAGAAAGATGAGAAAACGGTAAAACATACACACTGAATAACCAAAATAAAGAACTACAATATATTAAACTATGGTCAAAAATATAGAAGGCAAGAAACGTTTTAAAGATAACACAAGATACATGAATAAATAAAACAAGAAAAATGCAAATGACAAAATACACACAGTGCAAAAAGCAAATATATAATATATTTATATAATTTTATATAGGATATATAATTTTATATATATAATTTTTTATTTATTTATATATATATATATATATATATATATATATATATATATATATAAATTGTAAAAAGTGTATATAATAGCGGATTTAAGTTTCTATTTTCCCGTGTTCTTCACTCCCACATTTTGATCATTCCCAGACAATTTTAACGAGCCAAAAAAGTATTCATCCTTTTAATTTCTAAGCCATTGGTTCTATAGAGCTGGAGTCAATCTGTGGCACCTCTGAGCCAAATGTGCACACGCATTGGTGGGTGGCCGACCAATCACAGTGTGGGAAATAAAGACAGATTCATTCACACACTCCGGCTAATGTGGCATCTCCAATTCACTGAAATTGATGTTTTGGGCTGAAAGGGAAAACTGGAGCCGCCGCTCGAACACCAGGAGAACGTGTAAGTGCCGCTCAGAAACTGCGAATGAAATGAACTCAGATCCCAGAGCGGTAACAACCACCTACCAATCACAGAGCGGTTTGTTTATCAGCAAAAAAACGAAACCCTGCTGTTGTGTGAACCACATTTTCTGTAATTACATTGCACAAAACGAATACAGTGGTACACCGACTCACTAATGTCCTAGATAATGAAAATCACGAGTAACGAAATGTCGTCCTGAGTTTCAGAATTTTTCGAGTCTTTTTCTTTGATGTGTGTAAAACTCTTTGCACTTCAAACAAACAAAAAAACAACGAAAACACTAGTTAGTTTCAGAGATCTCGCTTCAAAAATATTAAAAAAGCTTGTATTCTCGCATAATTGCGATGTTTTTTGTTCTCTCTCGTAGAGTGGCCATCTTGAAATGATTTCGTGCAAATACCTGAGAGTTCCGTGATCTCACGACGACGCCGCTTGGTCATCGTTCTCGCGAGTTTATGAAATCTCAGGTATTCGCCATTTCAAGATGCCGGTTAAGGGTCAAACTAAACAACTATTATGAAACACGTTTTTATTACATTTAATACCAATATTTTATCATTCATAAAAAAATGTTGTCTGATTTTATGAAGTCGACACGAATTAGATGGATATTGCGTAAAATGTGGCTCAGCTAACGAAATTTTTGCCGAACGAAACTTGGTTAATTTCGTAACACTATATTTGTTTTAAATTAAAGTAACTATTGATTAATCATATAAATGATATAAAAGGGGTTTAACTAAGGGGTCGGGAACATGCGGCTCTAGAGATGGCGGCATATGTCTATCTGAAAAATTCTCTAAAAACAAGCAATGAACAATTCTGAAGAATTTAAAGCAAAAACAAAAAAGCATTACAGACAACAAAGTATAAAAAATTCCAAAAAGTATGTGAATTGTGCATCTTGACAAAATCACCTCACATACACAGAAAATGCTCAGAGAAGGAGCGAATAGTGTGGACAATATTTCGCATATTTCCGCCAATAAAAACCATAATCACAGTAAAACCTCAATTGGAGCGCCACCTCTATTAGAACGCCACCTAGTGGAAAGGATTGAAAAAAATACTGCTAGGTTGAACGTCACCTTTATACAGATATGCAGTCAACTCCTGTTAATTGGGACACGGTGACCATTTTGCCCCAATAAAGCGGCACAAATTTGCGTTATGAGATATGATTTGGTTTCTGGTCTGGAAGTAAAATATCCGTACCCGTGTTACTTTAGCAAAAGTTTTTTTTAAGTTTGTGTACCGACGTGCTTGAAGAATAAAAAAACAGTTTTATAAGTCTGGACACTTGCATGTTTAACTCAAAAGATCTCCCTGCATGTTAGTATGTGGTTAGAAGAAAATTCGCTGAACATTCTTGTTGCTAAAACATTTGGCCTATTGTATAGTGAAACAATGTTGTTAAAAGAGACAGTATTTTCCTCAACGACGCCCTTTGTAAAAGGACATTTTCGTTAACAGAGTCATTCGTAAGTGGAGGTACCAATGTTTTTGAACTTCTACCGAGCCAAAACATGTAAAGCAGTTCCGAACCTGAACACATGATTCCTTTGAAAGAATTACGAGTACGACGCTTCAACAATACTACAGGTAAATTACCATTACAACTCGATGTGGAAATGACAAGGACGGCTACAACGACGATTATATTTTCATCACCAATATTCATCCTGTATTCCTTACTTTTGCCATGCACATAATCAGCTTTCTCTTTTCACCAAAAAAAATCTGTATCTACTCATAATTTTGACCAGCTATTTGAAAAACACAGCCAACTATTTGAAAGCCGCCTCTAATAGAGCGCCACCATGGTGGAAGAGTTGACGAATAAAGCACCATGGCCAAGTTTTTTACAATATTTCACAAACTAATGCTAGAATAATTACAATAATAGAATAATAAATTACAAAAAACAAAAACAAACTAGACCAAGAAAGGTCGCATCTTTCTGGGATCGAAAACTGCCACAATCCAAACGCTGAGTTTGAAGTTTCCTCTGTGAAATCTTGTCGGCAGTTATTGCTAATTTGCAGAACGAAGAGGAGTGACGGCCGTGACAGACAACGCCGCTGACTAATGAACAAGCATCGTGAAAATAAAAATCAACATCCTGTTTCTAGCCATTTCAGGCGGATCGAAGGACACAAGCTCAGCATCACAGGGATTTGCGAGCGAGGGCGGAGGGCGAGGATGCCGGATTGATTATCGGTGATAAGGGGCAGTTGGAAATCCCCTCTGCTCGTTGAGTTCAAGCAAACAACCTGTTTGTGTGTTTGTCAACTCATGAAACTCCTTTCAGATGAAAAAATAGTGTCAAATAAAACGCACATTTTTTTTCAGATCCATCTTCTTTTAACCGCACACACTGCCAGCAGCTGTATATTTTTCATAAATATAAATATTACATTCGATTTTTTAGTTTCTACATGTTGGTGGGTGGAGTTACAGTGAGAGGGGTGGGGAGAACATTATTGTGTGTAGTTGTTTGTATGGAAGTAAAAAGGCTGAAATAATGGCAAGAATGTGTGTGTGTGTGTGTGTGTGTGTGTGTGTGTGTGTGTGGTCAAAAAACAGTGGTACCTCCACTTTCGATACTAAAATTACGAAAATGTCCTTTTACGAAGGACGTCGTCGAGAAAATAGTGTCTCTTAACAAAATGATTTCACTACACATTAGGCCAAATGTTATGAGTTGTTATGAGTTACGAGTTTTTAAGCACGTCAGTAAACAAAAACAAAAAAAACAAAAAAAAACACGATTACATACATCTTACTTCCGGAACTGCTGACGCCACTTTTGTTGACAAAGCTGTTTTTGTCATGAAACTGTGACACCCGGTGGCGGAGAAAGGAAATGCAGGTGGAGATGCACAGAGACCCTTTGTGAATGAATGAATGAATGAATGAGACTTTCTTCATCCCACTAGAGGAAATTTCTGTGTTATGCAGCAGCAACATTGGTACAACAGAAAGACAGTGATGACATGGTAAACATCAACAGGAAGTAATAATGCATGATGCGTGAAAATAGTAGTGCAGCCATGCTATTGTGCAACAACGCAGAAATTACACAACACGGACATTACAGACAGAAGACAATCAGAACAGTGTTAGTGTCTATTCACTATGTTTACGCACTAAAGTACAACCCGAGTGAGACGCTCGGCTAACATCCTGCTCATGTCAGAGTCCGGTTTTGATTCACGACATTCAAAGTGGCAGATGTTTTTTATTACAGTTATTACTACGTTTTATCATATTATAAAAACATTTTTTTCATCTGAAAAGATTATCGAATTTACATGCAAAATGCGGGCCACTTTACGAATTAATTTTGCGAAGAGAAGTACCACTGTACTGTAATTAAAACCAGATCACCTATTTTAAAAAACAGCAGTTGGTTGTTAAAGATCTGAAAACAAAACTTAAAAGAAAAAATACATTTTCCAGATGTATTTACAAATAGCTATGAATAAAATGTGTATGAAAAAGTATCAAAGAACGCTACATTATTTCATCTGTAGCGTGTTTTTTTTTACACTCTAATCCTGGCAGGGAATTGCTGGTGCTCTCCGCGTGTCTATTTTTAGTCTTTATTGGCAATATGAAGTTCCACCTCATATGTTTTTCCGGTAATATTTCACTGTCAATACCAGAATGAGCCGTATGTAAATTATAAATCATTTTAAAACAGAACGCACGCTAGAGAAATACTAAAATCATCTATATTGCTCACTTAATTGTACGTTATTTTATTTTCTTAATGAAAATGCATGCAACTCAATACACACAAACAGTTTTTAGGCGTCCCCACCACACCAAAGTGGCACAAAACGAACAGTTGTGCGTATTTAACACGCCATCATGATTCCAAAGTGACTCCATGAGCCCGTCCTGTGGTGCTGATGTGTTTTCAGCGTGACAAACTACCCACAATTCAACACAACCTCCGTCCAGAACCGCAAGACTCAAGTGTCACGCTCAATTAAACAGCAAGAACCACAACCGACTCCCGAAATACACGCAGCTGACCAATGTGAATATACGTAGACACGACCAAATAAAAGTCCCCGTCTGCTGAGACATTTATCAGAATCAGCACACGCCCGCGCAGCCACGCCCTTCCTCTCTCCCGCCGCGTCATGCCGAAAACTCGAGCAACAAACCATTTTCACACGTACGTGCAACGTCTCCACCAGCATCTTCAATTCTGACTTGTGAAATGCTCGAATGAATCCCCGTTACCAAAAGCCCAGACCCTTTAGACACACAAATATAGATTTCATCAACTGTCACTTTTAGGTGGACTTAGAGGAATTAAAAACTTTTTTTAAATTTGTTTTAATTAGTACATTTTTTATTTAATTTGTTTTTTCTACGTCACCATGATCTAAATGATCCTGCTCTGTGATTGGTTGGACAGTTGGTTGTGCTAAAATATTCATAAATCTAAAAACTTATAAATCTAGAATTGTAGCTATTTATAAATATAATTTATATAAGGTATAAAGCACGAAAACCATCTGTAATAAACATGTGTATTGCAACAAAGAGTCGTGTCTAAGGATAATAATTTTATATTTAATAAGCAATAATATTAGCACAAAAAGCACAAATATAGATTTAATCAAGTTCCACTGTAATCACGTTTAGGTTGATTTTTTTTCATCGACATCAACATTATCTAAATGATCCCGGTTGGTTGTGCTAAAATATTAATACATTGAAAAACTTACAATTTTAGCTATTTATAAATCTAATAAGTAAAAGGCGTGAAAATAATTTGTAATATGTATATTGGAATGAAGATTCGTGTCTTAGTATAACAATTTTAATCTGAATAAGCAATAATATTAGTTGTAAACACCTTTATGTTGATTCGAGGGAATGCATGATGGGATGAGTATTCCAATCGCATTTATGCCGAGTTGTAAAATAAAACTATTTTTTTGCTTAAAATATAGTCAAGTAATATTACACAGAAAACCAAACTACACAACACATATAATGTAATTGGAAAATAATTATTTAAAGATTGTTTTGAAAAAAGACTCCATGTTCTAAAAAGAGTCGATCTTCTGGTCAATTATATGATAAAGCCAATAGATTGAAGATGTGTTGTAAATTGAATTGAATTGAAAAATCCTTTATTAGTCCCACAGCGGGGAAATTTCACGAGTAAGAGTGAAAAGTAAACAATAGTAAAACATCGTAATATGTTAACATTTAAAATATTATGAGTTATTTTTGTCACCTGTAGCAATAGCAAAAAAGGGGCATATATGACGTCTACCACACGAAACGGGACACATAGCAACCAAAAAGCCGCAACACCGCCATCTGCTGTTTAGAATTGACCTTAACATCGTGAAGCACGTGCGACCGACTGACAATAACACATTCCAGAATCATTACAAAAATGGCTCAAATGCCACAAAACTCACATGTCTGCATTTCATTCTCCTTGCACGAAGTCCGGGATGAGAGAGATTCAGGGGTCACGACCTGCAACAATGAAAAAATGGTTAAAACAGATTTTTCTTTTGTGGTTTTTCTTAAGTGGTTTTCGTATACGTACAGTATATCGTAATTTTTACAGTCATTTTGCAGACGATTTTAACCAAGTGTGTGTGTGTGTGTGTATGTTTGTTTGTTTGTGACTATCTAACGTCAATAACAACAAGTTTGACGGACTGACTGTTAGTAATTGTCAATTTACAAAAACTTGCCATCGCTAAGACAATTACAACGAAATAACTAATAAAACGTCACACGAGATGCGGAATAAATCCTACCTGCAAATGATCCGCGATGCCCCTCATTTGTCTGGCGTTTAGGGCCCCTAATAAACGTAAACAGAACACGACAAGTTCCTGCTTTGACTTAAAAAAAACAACAACAACAGCCTCGTGTGGGGAAAGTGTGTGAGATGTCAACATAAAACTCAGTTTGCGTCTTATTCTGTACAGAATTCTAACTTAAGCGAATCCATGTGATTTGCCCTCACCTCACCGCCGATGTTTACCACATGACAAACCCCGGCAGGCCCCAGCTCTCGCGAGACTCCGGGTGTCGTTAACACACGCCCCGTGCTCTCGCGATAGGTCGTCATTGAGCCGCCATTGCTGTGAGGGCAGAGAGATAGTAGACGACTAGACGCAAACCTGGAGGGGAAAGAGTGCGACTTTTGTCCGCGTTTCCCCTCAGCACACCCACCCTGACCCCCATTGATGGTATCGCTCCCTATCCCAACCATGTCCAGCATCAAAACCATCAAGAAGGACACCAAGATGCGGATCCGTGCCTTCCCCGTGAGTACAAGCCGGGACGCGCGCGATAGCGGAAATCACTCGGCCGCCGCTGATCGGACGCGGCAACAGGCCACACGGGGTTAAAAAGCGCCGTTTCGGAACCAGTCGAGTCCGTGAGGAGACCCAGTATGGCCCAGTCGTTTAGCACACTGGCTCGTGCTGGACTAGATACGACCACAACAGTCGTGTCATTCCACTTGGCCGTTTGGTCTCCTCAGATGTTGATGTTGTGGCTCGTGAAGATCTGTCAGATCTGTGGACGACTTGGGTCATTGTGGGATCGTTTGTGGAAACTCACACACATCTTTCATCCATGTCGTTTTATGGCTAGTGCGGGATTGTCTCCTGGTGAACCCAAGTGGAGATCCATATTTATTTATTTATTCGTCCAAGAGCCTCAAGACTTCTGATTGTGGAGCTTCTTCCAACCGTATTGTTCTCAGGTGGTCTGTAGACCACGAGAAGCTGATCCAGACATTCGTCTCAGACCTATAGATCTTCTCCACACTTGTTTGGCGTTGTTAGATGGCCCCACAGTATTTTAGATGGTCAGATGTTCCTTTAGATGGTATACACCGGTATTTACTGTGATACTGCAGCGGAAACTGTCCGAAATGCATATTATTCTTTATTGTCCCCACAAATGTATTAAAAGGGGTTTCTAATGCAGAACGAATCAGTCTTCACTGCAGCTAATACTCACTCATAATGCAATGATCCGTTTCTGGCTATTTTGGGGTGTGAAATCCCCTTTAAGAAGTCGGATGCAGCAATGGATTCCTGGAATTAATATACATTTCAACTGAATATCGTAGGATTGTCTATATGCTAAACCTTGCAAAGAACTACTAAATTAATGAGCATTAAAGACAGGATTTGTCCCAATACTAGAAATGTACACTTTGATACGATGCTTAACAAAAGTATTATTTTTTAAATAAGAAACAAAAACATAACAAGGCTGGAACATGAAAATGGGTCAAAATAAGAGATCCCTTGACAATAAAGTGCCAAAATAAATAAGGTGGCAAAATTGTAGAGAGAGAAATGAATAAAATGATGCAGATGTTTTGCTTTGTTCTCTACTATACAGATTATCAAATGCATACAATTTATCAGCAATTAATATTGTGACCTGTCTTGGTTATCATCACTAAAAAATGCCTTTTTAAAGGGCTGAAGAGCGAAGACACGCCCTCTCATTTGCATGCGCGTTTTGAAAAAGATAAAGAAATAGACTAAAAAGCTAAATGGTTACAATTATTTCCTATTTGTTGTACTAACATAAATAGATCTGTTTACACATTTATTTTGCACAAATGCATTTCTTTATTTATTTATACACAAGTACATTTATTTCCTATTTGTCGTAATAGCATAAATATTTTGTACGTGTGTATTTCTGCATTCATATAGAACATAAGTAAATTTATGTCCTTTGTCATTTATAATTGATTATTCAATTTGACACAGACTTATGCTTCTGATTTTGAGAGCAAAAATGTTCTTTTTTAGTTTCTAAGCTGTAGAACTTTCTTTGTTCAAAGTATAAATGAGGACATATAATCAAGTCTAATTTTAAAAAGGTGTCTGACATTTTAAAACAAAAAAGCAAATTTAGATAGTAAGTAATATAACAAGAAACTTGAAATACAATGTAAAGTACAATGAAGTACAATAGCTAAAAATGTTAAGTCACTTACAGTAACATTATGCTATAATCACACATTTAAATACAAATAAATGCTATTATATGTTAAAAACTAATTAAAAAACTAAAATTTGAAAAATTAGGGGCCGCTGCATAATTGTTAACAGTCGACTGGACCACGATGACCAAAAGGTTGAGGACCTTTGAGAACCTGATCAAGGTTTTGCTTCCATAAAGTCTGAAATAAAGTTCTGGTGGATTTTCGATGTTATTGATCCGTACACTCACGTTCACTGACGTTCACCCTGGTGGTTGTTCTTCTAGAAGGTTCTGATCAGAAAGCTAGAAGGATTAGTGTCATCAGGACCCACGAGCAGGTGGAGAAGCTGGTGTGATCAGACATGTCTCGCCCTGCCGGAGGAATGTCTCGCGCACTTTCTGCTCAAGTCTGGTTTTTTCCGGCATCTTCTCACGCGGCTTGTTGTCACCTCAGCGCTTTATATCTTTTATAGTTTGTATTTTAAATGCACTCTTGTTCTTTCTACTCTCTCCTCTTTTCCCAGTACGATTCTTTCTCTATTTTTTCCTTCTAGTTTTTTCTTTTCTATTCTGCTGTTCTCTTACTCTTCTTTTCTCTCTCTCTCTCTCTTTCATCTTTTCCCTGTTTTCATTTTCTTCTATTCTTCTTCTATCTAATAATTTCTCTCTCTTTTCCCTCTTCTATCACTTTCTATGTTCTATCTTTTTTTTTCTCTCTGTGTGTCTTTTCCTCAACTATCATTACTCATCTTCCTCTACCTATTCTCTCTCTTTTTCTTTTTTCTGCCTCTACTATTTCTCTACATCACATTCTCCTCTCTCACTGCATCTTTTAATTCTCTTGTTTTTTCAACACAGTTCAGTTCTTTTGCTCTTTCTTTCTTTCTTTCTTTCTTTCTTTCTTTCTTTCTTTCTTTCTACTCTTTTCACTGTAATATTATCCCTCTATTATTTCCATCTAGTATTTTCTCTTCTGCTGTTTCTCTCTCTCTCTCTCTCTCTCTCTCTCTCTCTCTCTCTCTCTCTCTCTCTCTCTATCTCTATCTCTATCTCTATCTCTATCTCTATCTCTATCTCTCTCTCTATCTCTCTCTATCTATCTTCTATTTTCTCTTTTTTTCCCTTTTCCATTACTTGTGTTTTCCGTCATATTATTTTCTCTCATTTTTCTGCTGTTTTGTTACTCTACTATTTCTCTCTACATTTCATACTTTTCTCTATTTCTTTCGGGTTTTCTATGCTTCTCAATTTTTTCTTTTTTCCTTTTTATTTTTCTCTCTCTCTTGCCGTCTGTGTGTATTCTGTGTTCTATACGTGCATCAGCGTTCTACCTTCCTCCACAACATGTTCACTCTTTTTGCTCCAGGGATTCTTTTTTTCTTTCTAGGAACCTGTTCCAAACTAGTTTCAGCCATTTCAGTCTGTGTTTGCGTGTCTTCTGTAGAATTCAGCTCATGTTCTTCAGTAGATGAAGCCACAAATATTAGTCTACCATAGTACATTAATACTAATGCAGGGGTAGACAATAAGGGACATTTTCCACTGGCCCGACTATCAAAACCACTGGCCCAGGTCGATGCGCATTAATTGCAAAAAAAAAAAAAAAAAACTGTTTGCTTGATCAACATGAATATCATTGTATATTGTTTCATGTAGGTTTAGAGTGCAGCAAATTTGAGCAAAAACAGAACAAGTGCAATTCTCTGCCTTTTCTTTTCGTGTTCTCTTTTGCTTTCCCTCAATTCCTCTCGTGATTTTTTTTTTCTTCCTTGAAAACATGTCACCTAGCTCAGTGGCGCCCATTTCGAAACATTTTTGTGTCTTGGGCCCAATTCTGCACCTATTTTTTTACTTCATACTGTCAGTTAGATGCTGTTATCCAAAGCGACTTTCATGTCATTAAAAATGTGTTAATATATTTGTAAAAATTGTACAGTTTTTCCTGGGAATCGAACCCATGATTTGGTGTTTCCAACCCCAGCTCTACTGACTGAGCTGCTGCTGCACAAATTATTCTGCCACCAATCTTAAAAAGTTTGCAATTTTTTGGTGTTTTTGGCAGTTTTGTCATATACATACTTCCCCTGCAGTGTCTGGTTTGCTCTGTTCAGAATTAATCAGTATCAGTTGAAAAACGTCAGTAATAAAACATTTATCGTCCAAGTGCAAATAATGTAACGTAGTAATTAAATATAAGTGGTGTTTTTCTCACTCCTGCCAGAGTGATTTAAACTGCAAAAATACAAAAAAAAATACATTTTAATACAAACATACAATTTTAATTTATAATTTAATTTAAACGAACTCCCAGAATGTCTGGATAGTTTTATTAAAGACCATCAATTAAATAATTTCAAACGTGTTTGAACATATAGACTTTTGAAATATTGGACAAAAGGATCACATTTGTGCTGCGTCTGAATTTGACGAACGTCATGCGACTGATACTCTGTTCTTCGGGTAAAATTAATGATAGTATTTTGGCTAAAGTGTGTAAAATAGTAACGTGTGTCGTTATTGCAGTCGTGAAAAGCGTAAAAAAATAAAGCCGCGTTAGCGTTCCGTGAATTAACAAACTTTTCTTTGTTAATTTTTGCCGTCTTTTTTTTTTTTGCCCGCGCCGCTTTATTAAATCTTGCTTTTCGTGTTTGATGACAAGATTTATCAAGATTATTCGCGCGGATGTTGCTACTTGTTGTGTATGCGGCGGAGGTGCGCGCACAAACACGTGACGCGGCACTTCGGCAGGAAATGCCCAAAAACTCGCTGTCGGGATCACATAACGCGTTAGCGCTAGTTAGTTAGCGAGCGATTTAACAGAGATGCAGGTAAATAATGAGAAATTTAATTTTTTTATCGAGTCATTTTTACTGGTGGGGCCAGCAGGTGGACCGATATGGCCCGGTTGGTTATAAAAGACCCCAGTAATGAAATGTAAAACACGATACTGGGCAACATTACTCTTCATTAAAACATTTAGTCATCAAATAAAACGACAATCTTGACTAATCGGTCTTCAAATAATAAATCACTACACCTTCAGATTGGATGAATAGGATGAAATTGGATGAAAGAAATGATAGTTGCATCGCAGTTGTGTGCAGATGGGGACAAGCTAAACTTTCTTCAAGTGCAAAAGTAAGTCTCGATAGCGATAATCATCACGATACATGTGAAATATTCCTCACTACTGAATAGACCTTTTAAAACAAGACAGTTCATTTTTTGGATGATTTGTTGTTGTACGAATGACATTATCATATCTCTCTCTCTCTCTCTCTCTCTCTCTCTGTCTGTTTCTCTCTCTCTCTCTCCCCCTCTCTTTCTCTCCCTCTCTCTCTCTCTCTCTCTCTCTCTCTCTCTCTTTCTCTCCCTCCCCCCTCTCTCTCTGTCTGTCCCTTTCCCTCTCTCTCTCTGTCTGTTTCTCTCTCTCTTTCTCTCCCTCTCTCTCTGTCTGTCCCTTTCTCTCCCCCCCCCCTCTCTTTCTCTCCCTCTCTCTCTG
>MU204267.1:159742-181411 GCA_017309775.1 Paedocypris sp. Pulau Singkep
TCTCTCTCTCTCTCTCTCTCTCTCTCTCTCTCTCTCTCTCTCTCTCTCTCTCTCTCTCTCTCTCTCTCTCTCTCTCTCTCTCTCTCTCTCTCTCTCTCTCTCTCTCTCTCTCTCTCTCTCTCTCTCTCTCTCTCTCTCTCTCTCTCTCTCTCTCTCTCTCTCTCTCTCTCTCTCTCTCTCTCTCTCTCCCTCTCTGTCTTTCTCTCCCTCTCTCTCTGTCTGTTTCTCTCTCGGTCAAACAAGCTAAGTTCATTATTTTGATGATTTATTGTCTCTCTCTCTATCACTCTTTTTAACAATCAATGTGTTTTCAGTCTTTTGCTTTCTCGATTTTGAAGAGATTGTTTTAATATTAATCATACATAAACATAAACAGAAATGCATAATGCCATATTTTACCTGCCCACCTTTTTACCTTTTTACTATGCCCACCTGCACAAATCCACAGACCACCTGGATGACTTTACATCCATGTACGGCCTGAATGTATGCTGTATTTATATATATATATATATATATATATATATATATATATATATATATATATAATATGTATATAGTATATACAGTCATTACCAATTATTTATGATTTATAATCTTTTTTTTTGTCTGAAATTACAGTCATGGCATGGATTAGACAAATTACATGTAAAATGCTGATAATGAAATTTTCGCCAAACGAAACGGATTAATTTCTCAAGTCGGGGTAAAACTGTAGTTTGTTTACCCTTGTGTTTATTACAGCGACCCGTATTGTTGTTTCCTAATGGTTTGGATTCACAATCAGCGTATGTTCTTCCTTAAAACATGGTCTGTGTGTGTTTTACAGATGACCATGGATGAGAAGTATGTGAACAACATCTGGGACCTCCTGAAGAACGCCATCCAGGAGATCCAGCGAAAGAACAACAGCGGCCTGAGCTTCGAGGAGCTGTACAGGAACGCCTACACCATGGTGCTGCACAAGCACGGCGAGAAGCTCTACACGGGTCTCAGGGAGGTGGTCACCGAGCACCTGATCAATAAAGTACGAATTCCCACAAACATACGAATATTCCATCCTTTGTTTTGATCCGTGATGGACGTTGTAATAACTCGCCCAGTTCCGAAACTAAATCAACCCTCCTCATAATCAAAAAGGCCTTTTTTTTTCCGCCTAAGCAAATTGTGCCAAACCACATGTGATCAGGAAGGGGAACAGGACATAAAACTAAATCTTACCAAATTTACATTAACAACACGTGGCAAAAAAAACCCAGAATCTAAACAAATCAGGAATAAATTCAATCAATTAGGCAACATACATCTGCAATAATAATAATAATAATAATAATAATAAAACCTTTATTTGTCTCAACAATGAGAAATTAACATTTTGCAGCAGCCCCAATGGTAAAACCACATATATTAAATAAACAATATGAATGGGAAAAAATAAATTAAATAAAATATATATTGCACATTGTTGATCTTCTGTAACGCTCCTTCAGACATACAAAACAAGAAATTGAAACCCATCATCACCTACTACCCCAAAATGGATTCAGCTCAAGCCTTTAAAATGGCTAATAAAAGGGCCACGCCTTTCTTTTACCAAAAAAAAAAAAGTGGTAAGTATGCTGGGTTTTGATAAAATGATTTTTTCAAGCCTATGCCTGAAACTGACAACATACATTCTAGCTGTAAAGAAATGAATAAAGATGAACACACATAGAACACTAAAATGTTTAGGTGATGGTCGCCGTCTTCACAGCTCTGGAGGACTGATGGATTTTGCTTCTCTGGTTCTCAGGTACGAGAGGACGTGCTTCACTTCTTGAACAACAACTTCCTGCAGACGTTAAACCAAGCCTGGAATGATCATCAGACAGCCATGGTCATGATACGAGATATCTTGATGTACATGGTGGGTCACAGGTTAAACTTGTTCTTAGTTCAGTCTATTTTTTATATTTTATTATGTGATTGATTATGATCAATATTTGGTAAACAAAGTCATTTTTTTCTATAATTCATGTTAGAGCTGCACAATTAATTGTTAAAAATCGATCACGATTCCTCCCCCTCACAATCCTAATCCAGGATTTATACGATTCGATATACGATATTGATCATTTATATGTTATAAAGGATAGGTGATTTTGTCTTATTTTGATTCTGTCAAATCAGGGGCTTGATGATTCTTGATAATTTGAGATTAAAAAAGAAGGTAAACATTGAGAAGGAGAGAAGTCTCCTATCAGCTCAGACATTTTAGTTACTGAAAATGGATTTTATTCTAGTGTGTGTGTGTGTGTGTGTGTGTGTGTGTGTGTGTGTGTGTGTGTGTGTGTGTGTGTGTGTGTGTGTGTGTGTAAAGTTGAGAAAACGATTTGCCCTCGTACGCAATAATCATTGTTTGAAAAGTATTTCTAAAGTGCTTTTAAACAGAGCTAATATTTGTATCTGTACATAATAATAATTATTTTTTACAACGTTGCTTTTACGTAATACTTTTATTTGATACAGCATCACTTTACATTTCATTCCCTTTGTTTAAACTTAAAGCAAAGAGTAAAATGTGTTATAATATTGCGGTTTGACAACCGGATGTTCAGGGTTACATAAAAAAAAAAAAAAAAAAATCCTGAATCGTGTTTTTAATTCAAGCAAAAAGCTTAAAGCTGCACAATTTTGGATAAAATAAGAGTCACTAATTAATATCATCCATGATCTTTCCATGATTATGGAATATAACGGCCTACGTATGTCACGTGTGTTTGAGGAGTGTCTAGTTGATGGCTAGACACAATCCTAATCGATGACTTCTGTTCATTGTGTTTGAAGAGTTTGATTTGCTTTAATACGCGTCTATAAATATACTAATCTATAAATAGCCAGGAACTGTTGTTCTGATGAAACCCACACGCTCATAGACTTTACATCAGCTGCATTTCTATTATTCGTCTCTCTCATGTTCTTTGGCTTTCGTTTTTTTCCCGCCAAAATGAATGAACAACATTTGACTTGTGTGTAAGTGGGGTTGTTTTGTCCCCCACTAGGGGCCGTATCAAAATTGTGCTCTTCTTATTTATGATTCTGAACTGTTATTGTTACTTTATGGATTTTTATGGTCTGTCCGTCTGTCCTTTTAATCTTTAACCCTCCAATTTAGTTTGGGCCAAATTGAGTCGTTTGGTTAAAGTTTTAAATTATTTAAAATATATAGATGTAAATATATACATTTATATAAAATATATACATTTATATAAAAATATATAATGGATAAATTATTAAAATACTTAAAAGTATTTTTTCACCTTTGAAGTTTCACCTGTTTGGATTATTTGGTGTAACCATCACATAAAAAATATATTGATTTAGTTCACATATTTGTAACATCACGCTACGTGTTTATATTACAAAGATATTGTTCGGGTCAAATTGACCCGTGTTAAGAGTTTAAAAATAAAAAATAAAAATGACTTGGAAGTGTTTTAATAAAAATAAAAAGTACTTTGAAACGTCTCCTGCTCGTCTTAGTTACTGTAATATACATATAAACAAAAAATGGTTGCGTTCACATATTTGTAACGCCTGCTACATGTTTTTGTTACAATGATAATGTTGTTACTATGATCAAATTTGACCATTCAGACAAAATGGAAGCTAAAATAGTCAGAAAGATCAAATACTATTGGTTTCTTTGGAACAATGAGACATAATACACAGCTGTCTCACACTCACACACTCTCTCTAACACACACACACACACACACACACACACACTGTTTTGGGGAACTTTTTGGTTTCTGACACTTATAAACATAATAAAATGAATAATCAAATTGACCCGCGAACATTATGGATGTTTCTCTTAAACTAACATAATTGAAGGGTTAATCTGTCTTATTCATCTTTGTCTATCTATCTATCTATCTATCCATCCATCCATCCATCCATCCATCCATCCATCCATCCTAAAAGTTGACAGTGCTTCCTTATTGTCAGAAAGCCTGTTCAGTGGAAATTACAAAATGTATTCTCAGTTTTTCCTACTGCTTTTCTACTAACCAATAAGATTTAGTCTTTGCAAGGAAAGTTCTGTGACATCATAAGATAAATAAATGCGTCTCTACGCTCCGCTTTGCCTTAAGAGACGATCATCTCGACCTGATCGAGCAGTGATTCGCTGACGGGAGTTTACTTTAGTCATTTGGCAGACGCTTTTATCCAAAGCAACTTGCAAAAAAGAGGAGCAAGTGAAGCAATTTGTCTACAATGGGCCACGTTTTCTTTATTATTTTAGAATTTATTTTTAGAATTTAGTGTCGCACTGGCTGGAAAAACCATGGTTACACTTCTAATTCTCTCCTCATTGTTCAAGTTCTGAGCATTTGTAAGGCGCTTTTCACAGTTGCAATATGAGAATTGTTGCTTTTTATTCATTTGATCGTCCGGTTGTTGGTGTTAAGTAAGTGGCTGTGATTATCACGAAGACGTTGTAACATTCCGTCGTTTGTTCTTTTTCTTGTCTAGGACCGCGTCTACGTCCAGCAGAATAACGTGGAGAACGTGTATAATCTCGGCCTGATCATCTTCCGAGATCAGGTGGTGCGGTACGGCTGCATCAGGGACCACCTGCGACAAACCCTGCTGGACATGATCGCTCGAGAGCGCAAAGGAGAGGTGGTGGACAGGTAGGGCACTGCGGGTCACGTGACCACCAAACATGGCCTCCGCAGGGTTGAGGAGCGTTTTTTTGGACGTCATGATGTGTGATGTGCTTTGGCAGAGGCGCCATCAGAAACGCCTGTCAGATGCTGATGGTCTTGGGCTTGGACGGTCGGGCCGTCTACGAAGAGGATTTCGAAATCCCGTTCCTGGACATGTCGGCGGAGTTTTTCCAGGTGGGTGTGGGAATGTCTGTCGCCAATCAATCATAGGATCGAATAGAACGCATTTATTGTCATTGCATCATGTGGTTACAATGAACGTAAGCATAATTTATCATTTTTAGTTTATAATACATGATGATTGTTACATAAAAATGTACGTATTGGCTTTCAACATGGAGAAATAAAAATGGGCTCTAAACGCCATCACATCCAGTTATTTATTCATATATACCGTAGTTTATTCAAATATAAGCACCGTTTTTTTTTCCGAATGTTCGACGCTCAGAAACTTGGGTTGTGCTTATAATCGCCAATTTCCAATATACGCGCCCATTTTTCTGTATTTCAAGTCAGGAACAATCACAAATAAACACTATGTCTAATGATCTTGGGAAATGAAGTTCTGAGCACTAAAATTGACTTTTTGTTGTCTGTCATTCAAGCACAACAATGTCAAAATGATACGAGTCACAAGTTAGATTTGTTAAAGAAAAAATAATGTTTAGGAGAATATTAACATAATTGAACCATAAACGTGAAAAAAGGGGTTGTTTTTTTGTTTGTTTGGGGTTTTTTTTGGGGCCTGTTTTTCGGGGGTACTTGTGTTTGCATAAATACGGTGTATATTATAATTAGTATCTTATAATTGTGGAATTTGTACCATTTGCTTAAATCTGAAATAAGTGCATTTGTTCGTATTCAAAACGTTTGACAGGACAAATTTTTATGGAGCACAAAATATTAGTTATCTGGAATTTCAGTTCATTTATTTTTATTCCTGCTTGTATTTTCTTCATTTATGCTTAAAAACCGTTCAGTGTTCTTTGAGTTTTTGCCCCCAATTGAGATTGACACCTGGAACCGTTTGAAAGCCACGAAACATGGAGAACCTGAAGCCAAGATGTTGCCAGATTGCCAAATAATGTGACGTTTATGAACACTTTTTTTGGAGTCCCATCTCCAGAAACGTTGGTCTCCTGGAATAAATTGTAAATAATAAATGTGCAGTCTAAAAACTAACAGTGATGCCTTTTTTTTCTCTCTCTATGCAGATGGAAAGTCAGAAGTTTTTGGCGGAGAACAGTGCCAGCGTGTACATCAAGAAAGTGGAGGCGCGCATAAACGAAGAGATTGAGCGAGTGATGCACTGCCTGGATAAAACGACAGAGGAGCCCATCGTGAAGGTGGTCGAGCGGGAACTCATCTCGAAACACATGAAAACCATCGTGGAGATGGAAAACTCTGGACTGGTCCATATGCTGAAGAACGGAAAGACGGATGGTGAGTTTCCGCAATATTCCGGGTTCTGGATCCAGCTAGTTACTTAATATTGGGTCCGATTGGATTGCCACTCCTTAACCGATGCTATTAATATAACATGTCAACAAATGTGTCCGTTTTGTACAAAATGGCATCACGTATGAATGTTGTGCATGTTGTACAGCTGCACATTCAGTGCGTCTTTATATTTAAAATAATTATAAATTATAAATAATTAATTATAAATAATTATAAATAATTATAATTCTTATATTCAATGATTCTATTTTGTTTTTGTTTTTTTGTTTTTACGATAATCTTGGAAAAAGTCTTAGTATACAAGTTAAATATGTTTGTGTTTATATATTTTTTTATGTTTTGTTAACGATATTTTAAATGTAGTTTTTATATAAAAAGAAATTAAGGAAAGTTTTTCCCGCATAAGATTCAAAAGAGTTGTTGAATTTGCCATCGACGCACACAAACGGACAAAGTTTGAACATGAATGCGAATTCTATTCGAGAACTCAATTTGAGGGGTGACGGAACCTGCCAATCAGTGTCAGTGGGCGTGTCTTGTGATAAAGGGGCAGGTGAATGATACATTTAAATATAATGTGTCATGTCTTATGGATGTTAATTACTGTGACTCAGATACAACAACACACAAGAAAGAAAAATGAGAACAATTGACCTGACGACGTTTGTGGTTTGTAGTGGTGTGAAATTGTGGTTTTGTTTGAATGCGGTTTGTTTGTTGAATGAACGCGACACGTTGCAAATCCAATTCAACACCTGTTTTTAAATTTGAATTCAAATTTGAATTTGCGTTGAATTTTTGTCTGACAAAGTTCTCCACACTTAACAGTATTGTGTTCTAGTCTAGTAATAATTTATAAAACGTTCCATCTCAATGGATAATTTGATTGGGAAGGGTCACATTCTGACAATAAATATAACGTAAATAGCTGTGTTTTTTTTTTTTTTTAAGCCTTTAATTTTGTCAATGAAAAATCATTTTCCTGTTCATTTATTGTCGTCCTGTAAATTTTTCTAACTGGGGTGTGATTGGCTGGGATATGTTTTCATGTGTAATATTCCTTAAGTTCTCTTTAAGGATTTGAGAACAGTTAGGTTCCCGCGTGATGTCATCATGATGTCACGGTGAAAGCGGGAATAAAAGGAGGTTTCTCGTGGCGTTCGAAGCGTTTTATCAGTAACACAGTGAACCGTTGTACAACGTCAAGTAATGTTGACATCTGAATCGAACGCCAACACTGTTATGTGCTATTCGGGGGAAAACCAAACCGGTAACTCCGAAGCTCATTCATAAACTTTACATTTTGATGTCGTCTTCTAATCTGACCGCGGCATAGGGAGTTGAACTTGCCACCCAACCGTTGCAGGTTTGAATCCCGGTCTGGTGGGTCTTGATGCTGCCCACTGCTCCGGGTTTGTGTGTGTAACTTCACTCAATGATTAAACACAGGGCACCATTTTTATTCAGCCCCTAGTGGCTGTATTGACAATTGCACCTCACTTTCCTTCCTTCTTAAAGCTTCCGCTTTGCTTTCAGACCTGGCCGGCATGTACAAGCTGTTGGGACGTGTGCCAAACGGGCTGAAGACGATGTGTGAGCGCATGAGCTGGTACCTGAGAGAGCAGGGCAAAGCTCTGGTGTCCGAGGAGGGCGAGGGCAAGAATCCCGTCGACTACATCCAGGTATTTCGTCGTGAGCTGAATGCCACAGGACCTGCTTCTTCAGTTAGAGAATTCATTTCTGTACGTGTTTCAGGGTTTGCTGGACTTGAAGTCACGCTTCGACAGGTTCCTGCAGGAGTCGTTCAGCAACGACCGGCTCTTCAAGCAGACCATAGCTGGAGACTTTGAGTACTTCCTCAACCTCAACACCAGGTCACCCGAGTACCTGTCACTCTTCATCGATGACAAGCTCAAAAAAGGCGTGAAAGGGGTGAGATGTGTTTTTTTTTAATCTAAAATATGACTGTCAGGGAATTATTCGTGTTAGGATTATGCGTATGGTCATTGTTTTCATGATTCCCAGCACCTTGTCGAGTTCCAAGTGTCAAACGTACTAAAACATCCCCACAACATTACACTTACACCACCATGTTTCACTGTGGAAATCGTGTTCTTGCATGTAGAACGTTGTTTTAAATTCCATAATACTAAAGACTTTTAACTTGTTTTTAGGATTCAGTTTCTGCTTTCTAACTTCCTGCTAATGAGCACATCAACTTTTTTTATAGTTAGGTTTTTTTTATATACATTTTTTTATATACTTTTTTATATACATTGTATAAAAAACAATGTATTTTTAGATTTTCTAATACTGTACAAGTGATGTTTAACAAAAAAAACTGATCACTCACATTTTTGAAGCATTTTTAAATATCATAGTGTAATCAGCAAACATGTTGTGTGCACAACACAAATGTACATAAAAATGTATATTTTATTCTTTTGAAAAAATTGACTGATCAAAATGTTTGTCCTTTTGGATGATAATCACCATCTCAAAAAGTTCAAAGAGTGTCTTTTGAGGAATTGCAGCCTCTTCCATTATTTCTCCCAATCTCTTTCAGATTTGCCAGAACTATGGACTTTAAAGTTCCCCAAAAAATGAAAAAAAATCTAGTGTATTCAAGTCTGTTAGGCGATTCACGAATATGTCATGTTCCTTTGAAACGTGTTGAGTTCCCAGTACCAAACATACTCAAACATCCCCACAACATTGCATTTACACCACCATGTTTCACTGTGGAAACCGTGTTGAAGTTGAACGCCACTGCCTTTTTTCCCCAAAGATAGGCCAAGAATCTTTAGTTTTGTCTTAACAAAAGATCCAGAATGCATCACTCTTCCCCAGATTGCTTTCTGCCAACTCATTCTAGCCTGCGATTTGTGACACGTGAAAATGCATTGATGTTTTCTGTCTTTTAAATCCAAACTTATTGTTTTACTTTTTGCCAGGACAGTAACACATTATCTTACTCTGATTTTAAAGGGCAACTTAAATTTAAAAGCAATTTAAATAGGGATTGTTCTACCTCATGACCCATTTATGGAGTAAGCAGTCGAAAAAAACGAATTTTTCTAGAATAAAACGATAACGAAACAGCAAGGAAGCATTTCCTTTGCAATGTTAAGGGTAAAATGTCAACAGTGTTCACAAAAACTTTTTCGTATCCTGCAATTTGTTTGGGCCTACTAATAATCCCTCTTTCCATGTGTGTTCAGCTAACAGAACAGGAAGTGGAGTCTATCCTGGACAAGGCCATGGTGCTGTTCCGCTTCATGCAGGATAAAGACGTGTTTGAACGTTACTACAAACAGCATCTAGCCAGGCGACTCCTCACGAACAAGAGCGCTTCGGATGACTCTGAGAAGAACATGATCTCCAAACTGAAGGTAGGTCCAGCAATCCGACCATTCAGCATCTCTGGTCCACCAACATCTGCCACCTACCAATTGCTCTCCCCCGCAGACGGAGTGTGGTTGCCAGTTCACCTCGAAACTAGAGGGCATGTTTAGAGACATGAGCATCTCTAATACCACCATGGACGAGTTCCGGCATCACCTGCAGACGTCACAGGTACGCAAACGCACACGTTCTTGTGATGACTTTGTGTGTAGGTGATGGGAAGTTTGGCTCTTTTGGCTCAGCTTTTAATGAATTATCGCCGAATGCTGTAGTCAAAAACAGCGTGTGCATTGGTAAACATTTGTTTGATTCCGTCTGTTCATAAAAGCCTTGTTTTTGTGCATGTTACTTTGTATTACTTTTTTTTTTTGTCTTTAAAAACGAAAAGCTAAATTAAATCAAGCAGCACGTGAGAAGACAGCAATGGCCTACTGATGATTTCGTAAAATAAATGTTTTTTCGCAAAGCTTTTTTTTGAAGTGTAAAGCTAACGCGTCTTTCTTTAGCGAAGTTTTTCGTGATTGTGAAATAATGGCACATTTATTTTACAAAAAAACTAAGTTTCATTAGTTTCCTCACTCATTCTCCATCTTTACTTTCTGTTTTTTTTTTTTACTCGACTGCCACTCGACTCAACTGTTCTAGTGCAGTTAATTCAGGACATTTATTCTCTTTATATTATATAATAGTTGTATCCGATATCAGAACGTTTACTTGCATTTTTAATGTTATGAGGTGGATTTCTAATCTGTACTGTCTTCATCTCGCAGGTGTCGCTCTGTGGCGTTGATCTCACAGTTCGAGTCTTAACCACAGGCTATTGGCCGACACAATCGGCCACTCCCAAATGCAACATCCCACCCTCCCCTCGTCACGCCTTCGAGGTCTTCAGACGGTACGATGCAACTCAAAGATGCTTTACACTGTTTCCATTGGCCGGTTGTGGCCTAGTTGACCTAGTTGAACCCTCCTATTATGTTTGGGTCAAATTGAGCCGTTTACAAATATTTAAAAAAAATACTTGGTTTTTTAAAGTATTTTTTTAAGTAAAACTTTAAGTTGACTAAGTCAGACTTTGGGTCAACTTAAAAGTATTTTTTTCACTTTGAAACTTCTCACAAATTGACCCGTGTTGAAATTTAAAAAATAAAAAAAAATACTTTGAAGTCTTTTTTTCTTCTCCTGCTAATGTAATCTACATTAAATCTACATAAAAATGGTTCAGTTCACACATTAACACGTAAAAATGTTTGTGTTACAAAGATAACGTTCGGGTCAGTTTGAACCTTCAGACATAATGGAAGCTAAAAAGAGTCAGAAAGATTAAATACCATTTGATTCTTTGCAACAATGAGACATAACGCACACACTGTTTTAGGGAACTTTTTGGTTTCTGACACTTATATGCATAATAAAAGTCCCCCGGGTCAAATTGGCCTGCGAACATTATTGATGTTCCTCTCCGGGCGTGGCACAAGTTCCTTGAACGATTCTGGTTTTTCCTCACTGTTGAATTTTACGTATACGTGTCGAGCATCCGGATGGGTCTCACAGACTTTTTGTTCCTCGTAGATTTTATTTGGCTAAGCACAGCGGACGGCAGCTCACACTTCAGCACCACATGGGCTCTGCAGACCTCAATGCCATCTTTCACGGCTCCATCAAGAAGGTAGAGGCACGTTTAGACCGCTATTCAGTCTTCTCACTGCACTCTGGCATAGAAATTACTTTATTTTCACCGTATTGATGCAAATATAAGCACCTCCCAGATATTTAAGGCACAAAATAAAAATTCATTAAAAAAATAAATCTTAATTTGTTTTTAGAAATGTCTTCTGGCTAAATAGCAGTATAAGTGCCAAAATGATCAAACGTAAATTTCCAAGAAACAAACAAAAATCCTATTTACATTTGTTTTTTTTTTTTGTTTTTTTTTTTTTCATGCAATCTTCTAGTTTTTGTTTAAAACTTAGTTTTTTCGCTTCAGATTTTATTGTTTGTTCGTTCGTTTATTTGTAGTTTCAAAGTAAGGCGGCCCTTACTCTGATTGGCTGGTGAGAATGAGATTGGCAGCCGTTGACTAGAAAGTGGGGGAGGAGTTTCGTGCCTTTAAAGGAGGAGCTTTAAAGACGACGTGTTTACATTTATTTGTAATTGCTACTTACTTAAAATATGGAGAAATGAGCTCTCATCTTTACGCACACAGTATTTGATATCTGCGAAATTTGGACTACAATTTGGAATAAAGGGTTGCTTATACTGTATCTACGTTAATATAAGAACCAAAAGAATTTTCAGGTACAAAAAAAATGTATTTCTGTTCAATTTGTTTCTGGTTCTCTTAAAAATACAATTTTTACTTTATTTAACAAACCAACTTGTGACTCGTATCATTTCGATATCGTTTTACTAGTCGATTGTAGTGCTCAGGACTTCAGTTCCCAAGATCCTTTGCTCTATAGTCAGACTTCGCATATGTGCAGAGCAATTCATCAAAAATGTATCCGACATAACAGCAAAGGATTATTATCCCCTGTGCAGCGACCAAGCGTTATGATTGTGTCTGTTTCTTGGATTATGTTTTTTTCACGTCCTTGCCCGTGTTCTTCATTTTCGACTGTTTTGACTCTTTCTGAGCCGGTTGCGCTAAGCTAAGCTAAGCTAACCCGGCCGTGGTTGTCTCCGTTTGTTGTAATATATATTATTGTACTGTATTTCGTTTAATCTTACTTCTTCCGGTTGAAATAAGGAAAAATGGCCGCTGATATTTACGCGCATATTT
This sequence comes from Paedocypris sp. Pulau Singkep, assembly GCA_017309775.1. NCBI lineage: Eukaryota > Metazoa > Chordata > Actinopteri > Cypriniformes > Paedocypris > Paedocypris sp. Pulau Singkep. Next base: position 172,106 of record MU204267.1, read on the forward strand.
TAAATCGCAGATTATAAGCAGCCACCAAGTGTTTGAGCGTCAAAAATTCGGAGAAAAGCGGTGCTTATAATTGCGTAAATACGTTTTTTTAAATAGACTGCGGTTAAATGTGGTATTATTAATCGGATTGTCATTCCATGTTGTGTTTCATTTCAGGAGGACGGCTCGGAGGTGGGGGAAGGGGGCTGTTTGCCCACCGGCTTGAACACGCGGAAGCACATTCTGCAGGTGTCCACCTTCCAGATGACCATCCTCATGCTTTTTAACAACAGAGAGAAGTTTACTTTTGAGGTAATTTATTTAAAAGACGCCATCTTTACACCATTGACTGTCACTTGATCATTTTACTCGTGGCCCTGGGGGGTCGGGGGGGTAATATTTGTTTAGTTACCCCAAATTACTTAATTATAGTATTTTATAGGGTTTGGAGAGAAAATGTTGCATCTGTGCAACAAAATTGTTGTGATCATTTAACCAATTAAATTATTATTTAAAACTCCCAAAACGGATTCACACACAAGATGAAAGTGTAATGCATTTATCTAGCACTTGATGGCGGTCTCAGACTGGTTGGTGGAATTTCCAGTGATAGTGGATAGTGGACAAACAACAATGCTTTTTTTGGAATTTTTTCTTTTCGTTTTTATGCAGAAAATGTCCAATAATTTACAATACAGAGAATAAAAAAATGTTCAGATCATTTTTTCCATGACTGGCTCTCCAAGGGTTAATAATAATTTAGTATTTAAAATATAGTAGTATTTATTTGTATTTAAAAAGGCATCCAATATGCGCAACAGTTTCAGTTTGTTTAAAAAACCAATAGATGAATATAAAGTGATTTAACATTTTGATGGAACCATGAGAACGGTCGCGTACTTATTGTATTTGACGTAATTTTTTTTATATCAAAAATGTAAAAACAAATCTATATTTGTTGTATTTTTTAATAGTCACATTTATTTTTTCGAAAATTTAGACTTAATAATATGTCCTCGAACAGAGAGCGTTCTACAGCCTAGAAAACGAAAAAAGACTGCATTTTCGTTCTCTAAATCAGACGCATCTCGTCTTCAGTTTCGTGCGCGTGTCATGCGGCATCATAAGAAACTCTAGAAGCATCAACATTGACAAGAAACATTGACATGAACAGGAAAAAATAGAAAATGTTGTGCTGAGAATATCAAGCGGTCAAGCCAGCCGCCTCGTTCTGTGTTGCGCTCCTGATTCTGTTATTACAATGTGCTAGCAATGTATGAACCACTTCACTCTTTTACTGGTTCATACTAAAACATTTCTACTACATCTATTGCTTATACACTTAAATACTTATTTTAGAGAAATGTCAGATTTCAACGCTAAAATGAAAATTCATATAACTCATATAAAAATGCAACAATTCATATATTCTTAACTTACGACAGACCGATGACACGCACGCGCAACTCAAATCAAATTAAATTCAAATCAAACTAAAATCTGAATTGTCATACACACATTATACACGTACAACATGGAGAATGAAATGTATTTTTCCAACCGTCCAGCATTTAAACATGGGATGGGGTGTGTGTGTGTGTGTGTGTGTGTGTGTGTGCGAGAAAGAGATGCAATAAAAAGATAAGGGATAAAAATACAAAATGAATAGATAAAGATAAAATATGGATAAAAACAAGGGAAAACTGTGCACATGAGGGGAAAAAATAAATCTGAAGAGATGCTTCCAATTTAGAACAAAAATGCAGCCTTATCAACAAAAGATTTGCAAATAAAAATAAAAACCATGTACATTTTTGTTCGGTTTTTTTTTAATACATTTGCGTGTGTTGGATATTTGTGGCCTTATTTTGTACTGGTGGCGGTCCACGGACCAGGGGTTGTGGACCATGGACCTAGTGTGACCCATCTCTAACTCCTCAGGAGATCCAGCAGGAGACGGACATCCCTGAGCGTGAGCTGGTCCGGGCCTTGCAGTCTCTGGCCTGCGGGAAACCCACCCAGAGGGTTCTGACCAAAGAGCCCAAGAGCAAAGAGATCGAGAACGGACACGTGTTTACAGTCAACTATCAGTTTACCTCCAAACTCCACAGAGTCAAAATACAAACAGGTATGTTTAGTCACCGGGTGGCGCTGTTGGGCTTCTTTTTGTCATTTCTGTTTTTACATCAAGCGGATGCTTTTGGTTAATTGCTTCTCAATTATTTTTCGCAGCGATAACATTTTTCTTCCAACGATCTATAAAAATTCAATGAAATCACTTTTTAGTTTTTTAGAAAGGTACAATAAAATAGAAGAATCAAACGGAAAAGTAAAGCATTTTCGATTGGTTCTTTGTTTTATTGACTTATTTACTTTTTTTTTGTTAGTTTTATGTGCTTCAAATAGTTCTTTTTTTTATATATATATAATTGGCACCACTTTATAAACCAGCACGCCTCTGAAAAAGTACGGTTAAAAAGGTAAAAAAACAAACCAAATGGAAATGTGAAGCAAATTCGATTGCTGCTTCGTTTTATTTATGTAAAATTGTTTTTATTTCCAAAATTGACACCACTTTATCATCCGGCACGCCTCTGAAAAGTACAGTAGTTGACTTCCTGTCATGATTTTTATTCCAAAGATCTATAAAAACTCAACAAAATCACATTTTAGCTTTTTAAAAAGGTAAAAAAAATAACCAAATGGAAATGTGAAGCAAATTCGATTGCTGCTTCGTTTTGTTTACTCGTTTACTTTTATTTTGTTTGTTTTATTTACTTAAAATTGTTTTTATTTCCAAAATTGACACCACTTTATCATCCGGCACGCCTCTGAAAAGTACAGTAGCTGACTTCCTGTCATGATTTTTATTCCAAAGATCTATAAAAACTCAACAAAATCACATTTTAGCTTTTTAAAAAGGTAAAAAAAAAAACCAAATGGAAATGTGAAGCAAATTCGATTGCTGCTTCGTTTTGTTTACTCGTTTACTTTTATTTTGTTTGTTTTATTTACTTAAAATTGTTTTTATTTCCAAAATTGACACCACTTTATCATCCGGCACGCCTCTGAAAAGTACAGTAGCTGACTTCCTGTCATGATTTTTATTGAACGATCTGAAAAAAAAATCACATTTTAGTTTTTTATAAAGCAAAAAAAACATACTCCCATATGAATTTTTACTATTTTCAAAATTGTCATCCGTCACGCCTCTGAAAAGTACAATAGCTGACTTCCTGTCATGTTTTTCATTCCAACGATCTAATTCAAATCACATTTTGGTTTTTTATAAAGCAAAAAAAACCGTACACTCATCTCAGCGCGATTCGTTTTCCCACAGTTGCTGCTAAGCAGGGCGAGTCGGACCCGGAGAGGAAGGAGACGCGGCAGAAAGTCGACGACGACAGGAAACACGAAATCGAGGCGGCCATTGTTCGCATAATGAAGTCCCGGAAGAAGATGCAGCACAACGTACTAGTAGCCGAGGTTAGTTTCCGATTGCCGGAATTCCGAGTTTCCGATTTTCCGATTTTTTTTTTTTTTTTTATTATTTAATTGTTTTTTCCACGGATTGACGTGATTGGTCTTTCCCGTCAGGTGACGCAGCAGCTGCGGGCGCGGTTCTTACCCAGTCCCGTGGTGATTAAAAAGCGGATTGAAGGACTAATAGAACGCGAGTATTTGGCCCGGACGCCAGAGGATCGTAAGGTCTACACGTACGTGGCATAGTGGATCGCATCTCTGCGCAAGGAACCAGAACACGGGAGGGAAAAAAAAAAAAAAAGAAGCAGGATTCCGGACTGGTTTTTTTTTTTTTTTTTTTAGGAAAAAAACTGACGCGAATCGTTTAAACAAAACTAAAATAACCCAATCAAGCAGGACGCATCGGAGGAAAACACGTCAACGACTTTTTTTTTTTTTTTTTTCGCTCCAGCTTCCGCGTCTTCACCGTTTCACCCGTGTCGAGATGGAATGAAAGAATCCCTTGGGAAAATGTGACTGCACTGCACACGTTCTTGATTTTTTTTTCTTCTTTTATGTACAAAAGGCCGGATTGTTTAAAAAAAAAACAGCTCGAAAAGTTACGGAGATCAATAAAAATGTTGATATTGAAAGTTTGAGGGTTGATGTGGAATTGTTTGGCTGTTTTGTCACGTTTCCTTGGCAACGGTGGAGCGGATGCTGAGTGTCGTTTGCATCATCGGTTTAAACGAATTAAAGGATTTCAATGGCGGTCGAGTCCCACATGCAGGAGCTGATTGCGCAAGCCATTAGATTGAAATTCGAACGGTTCAAGATCTGAAGCCGTGTGCATGAGAAACGTACGGAAAACGACTGAATGAGGTGTGTGTGTGTGTGAGAGAGAGAGATACAGTACGGTTTACAGTAAAGGGAGAGATGATTGGTTGAAACCTCAAAAGTGTATCTGTGTAGTTGTGGTCTACACACTTATCTATATAAAAATATATATATATATACAGTATACTGTATATACAGATATATTTAGGGCTGTCAAAGTTAACATGTTGATGCATGCGATTAATTTTAAATGCTTTATTTTTAACGCGTTGATCACAGTTGCAGTTTTTTTTCCACTTTCGGTTTTTTAGGGGGCAGCGTTTTCGTTTTTTTCCACAGGTGCAGCTCATTAAAAGTGATTGTTTTCAGCTGCTGCTATTGAGGTGCAAAGTGTTTAAGGACAGACACTTGCTTGTTTTATTATTATTATTATTATTATTATTACAGATTATTATTCAGAGTGTAACCTAAAACAAATGTGTAAACTTTCGTGTGTAACAAATGTGTAAAATTGATGTAAAACACTTATGTAAGACCAAAATTGAGTTTTTTAGTTTTATCTCAAATAGAGCGACACGACTTGGGAGGCTAAAAATATATTTCAAATCAAACAAAAGTTATACTAAAATATATTGCAGACTGCTTTATTTAAACGAGTATTTAGTGTTGAGTTTACATTAATTTACACATTACGACTCAATTTCCAATATTACAAGCTTTAGTCATTTAATCACGATTACTTTGGTCAGGGAAATGCAAATAATTTGTTTCATAAAACTAATAGTTTGACAGCCCTAATATATATTATTTCCATATTTGATTGGATTCAACTTTATTGTCATTGTGCAAAGTACATGTACAGAGTCAATGCAGTTTGCGTCTAATCTCATAAATAATTATTTAATTTAATTATTTCAGTGAAGAAATAAATCAAGGAATCCGTGAATAAATGTTACAGAACGCGGGAATTTTATTAAATCATTTGTCAAAGGAAAACAGAAGCGGTGCAGTAATGACACGACGGAACTATCGTGAGACAAACAGAGACGTTTTATTCACCGGGGTGAACGACATGTGCGGTGAAACTCCACTGACATTGTGCACATCGGAAATGTTTCTCACCAGTGTTGAGTGCTGATGTGACGCTTTAGGTTATTTCTCTGAGAAAAACTCTTCCCACATCGAGAACAGTAAAAAGGTTTCTCACCGGTGTGAATCATCATGTGAACATTTAATTGTTGCCTAGCAGAGAAACTCTTCCCACATTGAGAACAGTAAAAAGGTTTCTCACCCGTGTGAATCTTCATGTGACTCTTCAGATTTCCTTTTAGAGAAAAACTCTTCCCACACTCAGAACAGACAAAAGGTTTCTCACCCGTGTGAATCCTCATGTGAACATTCAGAACTGCTCTCTCTGAAAAACTCTTGTCGCATTGAGAACAGTAAAAAGGTTTCTCACCAGTGTGAATCTTCATGTGACTCTTCAGATTTCCTTTTTGAGAAAAACTCTTCCCACACTCAGAACAGACAAAAGGTTTCTCACCCGTGTGAATCTTCATGTGGTGACTCAGACTTCCTTTTCGAGAAAAATTGTTTCCACACTGAGAACAGTAAAAAGGTTTCTCACCGGTGTGAATCCTCATGTGAACATTCAGCTTTTCTCTGTCTGAAAAACTCTTGTCGCATTGAGAACATTTGAAAGGTTTCTCACCAGTGTGAATCATCATGTGGTGATTTAAAAGTCTCCTAACAGAGAAACTATGTCCACATTGAGAACACGAAAATGGTTTCTCGGTGGTGTGAGTCCTCATGTGACTATTCAGATTTCCTCGATGAGAAAAACTCTTCCCACATTGAGTACAGGAAAAAGGTTTCTTACCGGCGTGAATCTTCATGTGACTGCTCAGATTTCCTTTATGAGCAAAACTCTTTCCACACTCGGAACAGTAAAATGGTTTCTCACCGGTGTGAGTTCTCAAGTGAATTTTCAGACCTACTTTATCTGAAAAACTCTTGTCGCATTGAGAACATTTGAAAGGTTTCTCACCGGTGTGAATCCTCATGTGACTCTTCAGATTTCCCTGATGGGAAAAACTCTTCCCACATTGAGTACAGGAAAAAGGTTTCTCACCAGTGTGAATCTTCATATGGCCAGTCAGATTATCTTTTCGAGAAAAACTCTTTTCACACTCAGAACAAGAGAAAGGTTTCTCATCGGTGTGAATCCTCATGTGAATATTCAGATTTCCTTTATGAGAAAAACTCTTCCCACATTGAGAGCAGTAAAAAGGTTTCTCACCGGTGTGAACCTTCATATGGCTAGTCAGATTATCTTTTCGAGAAAAACTCTTTTCACACTCAGAACAGGAAAAAGGTTTCTCACCGGTGTGAATCCTCATGTGAACATTCAGAGCGGTTCCAGTTGGGAAAGTTTTATCACACTGAGGACACTTGTGTTCTCTACTTCTTGTAGGAAAACCGACAGGTTTGTGAAGTGGTTCATCAGATGGAGACGCTTGTGAAGCAGACACTGGTTCATCTTCTGGTGTTTGGTCTGAGGGACTCGTGTCCGTCTTCACACTGTTGAAAAGCTCCTGCTGTTTATTCTCCACTTCACTTGGTTCTTCTCGTTCCTCCTTCAACTGCTTCAGGTCTGAAAAGAAAAAACAAACATGTTGTTTAATTAAACGGACAATTATTTTCCTGCAATGATGATTAATTTCAGATTCTCATCTCACTGAAAGATCGGACGGGGAAACCACGAGTTTGGTGATTTGGACGAGTTGTGCATTAGTTTGTGCTGGTTTAGGTTAAAGATAACGACTATTAAGTGTGTGTGAGAGCTTCTGGAGGAGCTTCTGTGCTGGAGCGTGTAGAATAGTGTGTGATGAGAAGAAGCTGAGAAGAGCGACGACACAGACCATCACTTCAGATACTGGACCACACGAGTAACTTTAAAGTTTCACGTTTGTAAAGTTTTTATACTATTAATCCTGAGATTCAATCACTGATCCGTCAAAATAACTTCCGACAACCTGATAAAAGCTTGCGTCTCCACCGGAAGTAAACCGGTAATTAACGGATCTATAAACAAACATTCCGGTTGCCATAGAGACACTGACACAACACAACATCACGCTTATCCAGTGTTCAACAATAAATGAAAATAATGATCATTAATCGTGAAAACATGTAATCGCTGTAAATAGTTGTGGGAAATGAAAAACTGCGAGAAAAACACTGAGTGTAAAACACAATTATTAATGAAACACACGATCTACTTCCTCGGACAGACACACGATCATTTCACAATCCCGCTGCAACATTAGCGCAGAAATATACATATAAAATAACTAGGTTTGCGTAATAAATAACGATATGATTAGAAACACGAGGAACATAGAAGCGACCTGGTTTCTCCTCGGCGAGTTGATCTGTGACACCGGATTCTTCAAACTCTCCCGCGTCTTCTCTTTCCTCTTTAACGCGCATCTTTACATCTTCATCAGATCAAGCTCAGCAAACGTCTGTCGCGGATCTACAAGCGCGTAGTTCTTTACGCTTCCAATACTCCCGGTCGCGCCGCCAACGTTTAAAATACGTCCCGGATGTGGGTTGGACAAAGGCCACGTGACGTCTAGTGGACCGCCTCTCTCACGCGGACACGTGTATGCACACACGCCCCTTCAAGGCTTTTTAGAGAAACTAACAGAGGTGTAAGGTACTTGAGTAAATGTACCTCGGTACTTTATTTAAGTATGTTTTTGGCTACTTCGTACTTGTACTGAATATTAAAAAAATAATTTTTACTCTATTTCTGTGTTTACACAGTACATTTCCCAGAGTAAAATTTGCTCAATTTGAAGAAAATGTAACTCTTTGTCAGATAATTATTACTGTCAGATAAAATTACTACAGAGTACTCTACTCTGTGATTTTTTTACTCTAATTGGTGTTTTTTAAAATCAACGCTCTTTTACTCAGGTTTAGAGCTGGCCCAAGTTGACTCCTACTTGTTTTACTTTCTCAGGATTCAATGCTTTATCCTGAAAGAAACACTTAAGCAAAATTATCTCATACTGTACTTTTCTTCTACAAGCATCCTTTTTTACTTTCTACTTTACTTTTCTACTTTCTTTTTACAGTTTTTCTCAAATGCTAAAACACATTTCACAAATGATCCCTGCATGTTACCCAATGTCTAAACACAACACTCGCTTCTAACGCTCAATGAACTACACCTTCTCACTTCAAAACTCAAACCTTCGCACCAAAAGAGCAGCTCGAAGCTTTAAAAATGTAAACACAATTCACATCATTCCACACTACAGCGAAACAACTGAAAACACAATTCTCAGTTGGTGAGAAGATTGCTTGATTCATAACCGCCAATGCATATTCGTAGAAATTTTGCAGTAATGGAAAGTTAGAAATCTTAGATTTCTGCAGAAGATTAGGCATTTCGATTTTTGAGTTTGACATGAGAAGTATATATCAATAGACAATACTGCATGTACACTACTGTAACAACTCAATGCAAAAACAGAATTTATGCGCACAACAGTACTCTTGAAAACATGATCAGCGTGTAAAGTCCTTTTATTTACGTTATTCACACCACACACACACTGGGATGTCATCACCGGCCAGCTCCATCGCCATTAGGAGGTTCTCTCTAGTGTACGGTTGTCTGTCATAAACCTTCCATCTCCACAATGAGACAAAAAAAAAGGAGAGTAGGGTGCCAGACAGACGTTTAAAAAGCAGTTACTGTTGGTGGTGAAACACTCTGACTATGTTCGTTCTGATCACATAAATGGTAGTTGTGATTCAGTGGTAGGAGACATAGACTCGTGTCCGAAAGGTTGCAGGTTCAAATCTGCCCTACATCTGGTTCTGCAACCAAGTGCTTGTTCCACTTTGGGCAAGAATCCCTGAACCCCTCTTGCCCCCCCGGTTCAGTATGCGGGTGAACAAGACACAAAGAACAATATTGGAGTAATATGGCCAGGAACCTCAGTGATGGCT